>VDFB02031065.1:0-17641 GCA_007258455.2 Sequoia sempervirens | reverse complement strand
TAACTTCCAAAGAATTTTCCCCTACAGGGACTTCAGTTTCCCTCTCTACATGAACAGTCTTTTGTGACTTTGCAAAGACACTGTTACATTGAACAAGTGTGTCCTACTTGTATAGAGCACCAATTAGAGCACCCCTAGCCAGCACCATCAAACCTCTAGTCATTTTACAACCATTGCTTGAGAATGATACTTGCACTCCAACATCATTTAGCTTACTAATAGAAAGTAATTTTGAGCCAAACCTGGTATATGCATTATGACATCAATTCCCTTAATTTTTCCATCGGGAAACTGAATTCTGACTCTTCCACAACCAACTATTTTTGGAGATGAATTTCTTGCTAAATACACCTTTCCACCATCATATTTTTCATACTTTGTGAACCAGTCTTTATGAGATGTCATATGGAAAGATGCTCTAGAATCAATCAACCAGACATCATCTGATGCTTGAGTTGCCAAGGATGCAATAAAGGCACCGGCTTCGCAATCATTATCAGAATTCTTCTTCTTCTTCTTCTTCTTATTTTTCTCCTCTTTGTAATCCTTTTAGCAATGACCAGGCTACCCACAGTTCCAACTCTTCACCTTGGACTTTTTTCCAGGAGACTTTAATCTCCCTTCTTATTTTGATTTAGACTTCTTGTCCTTCTTCTTGCCTTTTTCTTTTGATATGCCATGAATAGCAAGAGCCTCCTTTTCCATCTCAAAAGATTTTCTTCTCATCTCTTCTGATAACAAAGAAGCAACAACTTCTTCCATTTTAAAAGTAGATGTCGTACTCCTAATCACCATCACTAAATGATCCCAAGAATCCGGCAAAGAACATAACAAAAGCATACACCGATCTTCTTCATCAATCTTCACACCCATAGATGTTAACTGAGCAATCAACATGTTAAATGTATTCAAATGATTAGCCACAGATTCCCCTTCCTCCATCTTTAAAGAGTATAACTTCTTCCTTAAGAACAAATTATTCACCAAGGACTTTCCCTGATAAATATCTCCAAGCTTCTTCCACAAAGATGCAAATTTCTCTTCATGAACGTTCAGGAGAACAAATTCTACCAAACAGAGTCTTATCAACCCTTTTGCTTTTCTGTTTGTGAGGTTCCAATATTCTTGCTTCATGCCAGAAGGTTTCATTCCAGACATAGCAAGCCAAAGATCATGATCCACCAACAAGTATTCCATTTTGAGTTTCCACAACTCAAAATTGCTGCCATTAAATTTCTCAATTTCAATCTTTCCTGATGTGCTTTCCATCTTAATCTGCAATCTAGATTACCAAGTTTCTACAAAACTCCCACTGAACAAGATTGACACAAAAAACCCAACCTACCCACAAGGATAACACAACTAGCCAAGCTCTGATACCACTTGTAAGGAAAGCTTAAGGTGCGGAACAAACTCTCCTACTGTCAAACCTCAGAGAAGAATGCAGATATGACTTTAAATTTTGCAATTACAGTTCATTAAGATGCACATAAAAGGAGTACTAGAATAGAGAAATAAACATATACACAAATGGACACTAGATTTATGTGGGAAAACCCTTTCGGGAGAAAAACCCACCACCAAAGAAAGATCACTTTATTCACAATAATAACAATTTATAATAAAGTTATAGATCCCTTCTCCATAGATATTTGTTCTCTGATAACACATAGCAACATTACAATCAGCTAACCATAGTCAATCACAACACTATTACAATGTTCTATCAACATATATTACGCTTAACTGAGACCAATCTATTTCCTTCTCTCTCAACACACACACCTAACCAATTTTTTGTTTCCCAGCTATACTCACTTTGACCCTTCGATTTCCAAGAATCTACTGACCAAACCAATTTGGTTCGCTTAACTGCCAAGAAGCTCAATCTTTGACATTATCCCACATTGACAAGGAATATTAACAGTCATTAGTTTATAAACAAAATCTCGAAGACTTTAGGTATCCACGAGTTATCCCTTTTTGTTACCAACTCACACGTACACCTCAGTAGTCAAACAAGTCCTTGCTCATACATCCACGGTCCTTCTACCACACTACCGCTTGACAGGTTGAAGATTCCTGTGGTATGGCGGTAATCGCACTACCACTAGATAACTAAGAGACTTTCGAGGTATGGCAGTATCACTGCACTATCGCTCAACTGCTAGAAGGCTCCCACGATATGGCGGTAACCATGCTACCGCGTCTCAGCCAGAAAGTTCCCACTGTATGGCAGTATACACCACACTATTGCACCTCTCTCACAATCACCTAGAAATATAGTGGTAGAACCATGAAGGTAACACTTATGCAACTCTTAGCTGAATAGTGACAAAACCAGAGTTTATACCAATGAGTTTGAGACACATTTTCTCAACACTTGAGCCATTTTGGCAATGTAAATACTAAAGCATATATATAATGAAAATATAGCTTTATATAATCATCTTGTTTTATTTGCTTCAGTATTCTACAATATGGGTTATCTTTTCCTTTTTAGCATATATGTGTTCAATTCAATTCTGCATGTGGGTGTTTGATTCTTTCTTGTCCATTGAGCTGTGAATTTACTTTTCCTACTCTCTAAAATAATGGGTTACTTGTTTTCCTCCTTCTCAAACCATAGAATAAATAAAAAATATTGACCAACAAAAAAAAAGGGAAATGAAGGAAAAAACACTATAAACATATTTACATTGGTAGGATATGTAAGATTAATTAAATAATTTAAGGTGAATTTCGTTGACCGGAATTCCCAGAGCTTCTTTTTCCATGGTTTCTAACTCAAATGCATTATGTTCTCTACATTGAATTATTTTGAACGGGCCTTCCCAAAGACTGTCAAACTTTCCGTGTTGACCAGGCTTCACAGCCCTTTCATTAAAATTTAGCACTAAGTCTCTGCACTTTAGACCTTGTTTAGATGCCTTCTTGTCAAACCACCGTTTAACCACCTATTGGCGGTTAGTCATAGCTATTAGGGACTTTTCCCTTTTCTCTTGCACTTCCAACAACTCAGTCAGGTGGAACTCCATTGCATCATTTTGTTCCACCTCAAAAGATTTTAGCAATTGTAGCACTAGAATCTCCATGAAGATAGGCAATAGTGCATCTTTTCTATATACTAGCTCATACGACGAAGTCTTGAAGACTTGCTTAGGAGTTATGTGGTCTACTTAGAGCGCTGCTCAGAGGTTTTTATGACATTCCCTTTGGTGCTTCGACCCAATCCTTTTGAGGAGTTGGACCAAATTCTTGTTCGTTGACTTGGCTAAACCATTCCCCTACGAGTAATAGTTTGATGATGTTTTAAGGAATATGCTATGTGTAAGTGCAAATTGACATACCTTAGAGCCTAGGAAAGCTTTGGCATTATTAGAGATGATGGTTTTGGGTAGGCCAAACCTCATCACTAGTTCCTCAAGGAAGTCTTCTATCTCTACCTCTATCGCATTCTTCAAGGGCATAGCTTTAGACCATCTTTTGAAGTAGTTAGTGGTTGTCAAGATCCACTTGTGTCTTACGCTGGAGGCCAGGTTGATCATTCCAATGAATTCTAGGACCCATTGCGTGAATGGCTCATCAACCACTATTGGATTGAGAGGAATTATAAAATTATTTCTTCTTCCTATGAAGAACTAACATTCCTTGCAATATTTTACCAAGGAGTAGAAGTCATTGAATAGCATCCGCCAGAAGTATCCTTCACACATGATTTTAATGGCAGTTATTTTTGCAGAGAAATGTCCGCACGCGGGATTGTTGTGGAAAGTGTTGAGGATCCTTTTTGCTTGCTCTATGGTAACACACCACAATAGAATGCCGTTAAAATTCCTTCTAAACAGGATCCCTTCAATGAGCGCATATCCGTTGTTTCTGCAGTTGATAGAATCTCCTTTTTTGAAAGGCCCGACAAATATTTTTTTGTGTGCATGAATCTCACTCTATCCACCAGCCAACAACCTTTAGACTCTGACTTGTTCGTTACAACTAGCTCCAACTCCTCTTCTTTGGTGGCCATTTCTTCATCATGTGCAAGATATTCACACAGTCCTCTTCCTCGAACGGTCTTTGTAGAGTTGACCTCAATGTCATATTCCAAGATCTTGGTGATCCAATTGGATCTTTTCTTGGTGATTTCTCCTTCCATGATGTATTCGCATACACTGGGATGTGCAACATAAACAATCACCTTATTGCAAGATATTATTTGTCAAAACTTCTTGAGTCCCTTTACTATTGAAAATGCTTGTCTCTCTACAAAGTTATAGTTTGTCTCATATTCCTTCAAGGTCCAAGAGTGAAATGCTATCGGATGTTCTCCCTTTCCTTCATCATATTTCTGAGTTAAGACAGTAGAAATGCTTGACTTGCTATTGAATACATACATTATGAAGTCCTTTGATAAGTCTAGGTTGACCAACACAGGAGCGGAGGAAATAACATCCTTGAATTTCTCAAGGGATTCTCTAGCTTCTTTTGTCCATTTAAATGTTTGATCCTTTTTCAACATCACGGTGATTAGCCTAATTATTCCTACAAAGTCATGAATAAATTTTCTAACAAAATTTACCTTTCCCAAGAATGACTGGACGCCTTTCTTGTTGACCAGAAAGGAAAGCTCTTTGATTTCTTTCACTTGCTCGGGATAAATTGAAATTCCTTCTTTGGACACTACGTGCCCCAATAGCTTGCCTTGCAGTACTCTGAAGATATTTTTTTGGGTTCAGGGCTATCCCAAACTCTTGGAATTTCTTAAACACCATCTCAAGGTGATCAAAATGATCATCTTTGGACTTGAAGAACACTGTAAAATCATTCAAGTAGATTAGGATAATCTTGTTGATCAATTCACTAAAAGCAATATCCATAGCCCGCTGGAAGGTGGCTCCCGTATTTGAAAGGCCAAAAGGCATCTCAGAGTATGCGAACATTCCCTACTTTGAAGTGAATGTTGTTTTATGTTGATCTTCCTCTTTGACCTAGATCTTATTGTAATCGAAGAAGCCATCTAATAGGGAAAACATCTCTAATCATGCCACTGTTTGCAGGATTGACTCCATTGAAGGTAGCGGGTAATGATCCTTCAGGGATGCTTTGTTTAGGTCTCAAAAGTTCACACACAAGTGGATGTCTATGTTCTTCTTTTAGACCGGGACCATATTGGATACCCACGTGCTATGATTGATTGATAAAATAATATGCGACTGGATTAACTTGGTTAGCTCTTATGCCATTAGCTCTTCAATCTTGGGATTCACTAGCCTCTATTTTTGGCAGACCGGTTTTGTGCCTTTCGCCAACTCTATTGTATGTTGGATGATATTAGGATCATATCTCCTGAGGTCATCATATGACTAGGCCATCACTCCTTCGTACCTTTTACATAAGTCAATGAGCCTTCATTTATCGTGGTGCAGGACATCCTTCTCGACTTTGAGTTTCCTCCCATCTCTGAACTAAAGATCCACATAGTCCCCTTTGTCTACTACAAACTTCCTCTTGTCGTTTCTTGCATCGTCATAATCAAAAATATTTTTGAGAGTGACCAATCCTTTTGGAAGCTTGTTGGATTTCAGTTGAATGATTTATCCTTCATAAGCTTCAACAATCTTTGGTTGGAGTTGGTCAGAAAATTCTCCTGACTGCTAGACGAATGAGGCAATATGTTCATCACTGTCGAACACTTGCCAGCTTTGGTCATTGTCTGGAATGGTTGGTTAGACTATCACTCGTACAAAGTGTTTATTTTGAATGAGGTCAGAGGAAGAATCAAACTGGGATCTGATTGTTGCCATGTGATTTGCATTTGTATTTTTTTCTCAAGGCATCGTCTGAATGTTGAAGGCTTCAAATCCCTCAATCAAGTCCCAAACTCGGTGTCTATAGGATCGCATGTAGAAATTATTGGCCATAGAAATTCCCCAAACTTGATTGACTACTAGTTTAGAATCTCTGAACACCATTAGATTCCTGATGCCCATTCACTTTGCAAGGCTTAAACCTTGCACCAGTCCTTCGTATTCAACTTCATTGTTCGTGCAAGCGAACTGGAAGCGGAAAGACCTTAGTGTCTTTTCATTGTGTGAGGATATTAACCATATCCCAGCTCCTGCGCCTATCTTGCACCTTGCTCCATCGAAGTGCAACATCCATAGCTCTAAGGCTTGACCATTCTCTAGTTCTTTGACGACCTTCAAGAGCACTTAATCTTCATTGTAGATGACATAGGTGCCCAAACCGGTAGCATGGTAGTTGTAGAAAGGATCAATATCAATATGTTCCTTGAAGAGAACATCTTGATCGATCCGATCTCTGGTCACTTTTTCATCTTCCAGTAGCTCAGCGCAATACATTTCTTTCTTGGTGATAAAAGTATGAGTGGCCTCAAAGTTGATCATGGCTTCATTGGCCACATGTTCCAAATGCAGAGCTTCAGATTCTATCTTCATTTTCACAACGTGCTTGGTCTTGAGGATCATGTGCGACCAATCCAGGGAGAGGTATCCACCTACCTTTGAAATGAATTCTTGGGATAGACAGAGGCTGAACATGAGGGGAACATCTATGATCACAGTATCTTTCGGCACTGTGATGCTAGGGCAGGCGAATAGAGTCAAGGGAAGGTCCTTGATGAAATTGACAGTTTCGACTTTGTTTCCATCAAGTTGCATAACTCCTCTTTTTAAAGGTTCATAGCTAAGCCCTAAAGCTTCAGCTATCTATTTTGGCATAACCATGGTGCTAGCACCAGAGTCAATCATGGCATTATGTAATAATTTCTCCCCTATAATGAGAGTTAAGAAGGGTTTAGGCTTCAGCTTATCTCTTACCTCAGCAAGAGCTTCCATTGTGCTATTTTTGAGAACTTTGGTAGAGATGATTGATCAACAACATTTCCTTTGAGCAATTGCTCCTTTGATTTAATGATTGTATCCTTTTGAAGAGAATTCTTTAGTAATGTCTTTTGTTCTAGAATGGCTAAGATATCCCATAGAGACACATTAGCAGATGATTTTTTCAATTGTTCCACCACACTGAATGGGGGAAAATTCAGAGGTTTCTGCTCCTTAGCTCTTGTTATAACAATTTCCCTTTGCTGCGGACATTGTGGCACCACTGCGAAGGTACTAGGCATCTGGTCGAAAGCACCTTTGTGCTATGAACTGACTGATTGCGGGACAACTAGTTCATCCATGAATCTCTTTTTTGAGTGAGTGTTTTAATTGGACTGCACCTATGGCAATGTTGATGTGGATGCATCATTTGTGAACACCGCCTCTTCATCTTCCATCCAAGAGAAGAGTACGTGATCGAGAGTGATGTTCGCTTCTTGCTCCAGTGACATCCCTTGCATTTGTACGGTGAGCATTGTGTTGTCCATTTGTGAATAGGTATACACATAACCTCTTTGGTCTGATGTTGCACCTTGGTTGTGTTGCTCTACCACCTTTTGTTGTAGGTTGCCTCGCGAGAAGTTTCGGGGCATATGTGAGTCACCGCAAGGGAAGCACTAGGGGTTGATGTCATCAATTAAATTATCTTTCCTCATAGTTAGCTCTCTACTGAAGCTTAGGTTAGTGCTTTGCAGCGAAGAAGACACCAGTACTATTTGATTTCTTGTTTGCGCATGCGGATTCGTGCCAGCGCCTCCTTGGAACTAGTTCTGTTGATAAGAAGACCTTCTGCCTTGATAATTTTGATAAGTTGGTTTCAAAGGCACTGTCTAGTTTTACTTGATGATAATTATTTCATTGACAATAGTCCACAAAATTTCCTTAGACTCGCTCATCTCTTCCTTTGAAGAGCTGGATGTAGAAGCAACATTTTGTGGCACATTCGGATATGTGTACATAGATTGAGGAGGAGTCGACACATTGGTAGAAGGAATCTCTTGAGTAGGAACCAGTATTTATGGAAATATAGGAATGATGGGTCAAGGTGGCAACTTCCCAACGTCTATCAAATTGTTCTCCACCTTGACAGTGACGTTGTAGGAACCTGGTAGTGTGGTCCCACCCAAAGACTGGATCATCATGGAGATGTTGGGGTTGATAGATTTCAAGTAAAACATGAATTCCAAATCAGGCGGCGGGTGAATATCAACTTGGATTCTCTACTATCTTGTATGGAATCGGGCATTGAAGTCAGCCATGGCTTCATGTGGGACCCACTTTATGACTGACAATTGATAATATAGCAAGGACTGGTCTCCGTCATTAAAAAATCTTTGATAGAAAGGATCTCTGAGCTCATCCCAGGTACTGATAGTGTTCGCTTGTAGTGTCTGGTACCAATCTAGTTCCTTGCCTCTAAAAGAGGCAGTGAGCAACCTTAGTGCTATATTTTGGTCTACAATGTCGTGTACTAGACATACGTCTGCAATATCTTGCAGATGTTTGGTTGGTGTTCTTAAGCTATCTCCAGTGAATTTAGGTATAGCTTTTAGGGCGAAGACCAAGATATACGCCCAAATCGCAGGCGTTACTAGTGCAACAAGAGGACTTTCGACATTCCATCCATGTAATTTCTATTAGCAGCAGGTAACATGGCTAGTGGAAAGGGTAGAGGAAGCGAAACATTCACTAATTGGGCCATGAGTTGTATTGTCCCTAATGGCGGCACTAATAAACCAGGGTTGTTTATTGTTTGGGATCTAGTTATAGGCCGATGCCTCATACACCCTCCTTAAAGTTAGGTTCATTTAAGCTCAGTCCCACCAGGCGTGCTAGGAAGAAGAAAAATTTTTGATGCCAAAAATTGGCAAGGTAACAACCCTTTGTGGGAAACTCAGTTTATGGGGGACCTATTGCGCTAAACTGAGTGAGCTCTGGGTTTTTAAAGAATTCAACTTCTTCTATAATTGGGGTTTGGAAAGGGAAAATGAAGTAGATATAAAAATAAAGGATCTAACTAAGGTGATGCACTAGAATTTAGATAAAAGACATGATAAATCTATCTTTTGGATACAATCTAAGGGCCCGTTCAACAATTTTCTATGTCCTAGAATGACAAAAATTAAAGATTGAAGCATGAACAGTGAATTTAATGACATAAAATAATTTTCACACCCATTTACTGAAAAGAGAAGTCAAAAGACATAATCTAAACCAAAAAACTTGCATTAAAATTATAGAAGTTTTTCAAATGAACCATTCAAACAATAATGGCATAGTATAAAGTTAATCAAATAGCTTAAGAAAAATAGAAAGGCCAAACAATGGCACAATCTGTGAGTCTTTCTGCAATAATCTAATAACAATAAAAGGCCTAGTGTCTTTTTAAAATTTTGTATTTTCTACAATTCTCAAACTTGTGGAACTCGTGGAACTCCTCTTCAAAAGAAAAGAGCAGTATATATAGTGAGCATTCCCACTGCCTAGCAAACAATAACTGAAAACATTTGGTATCCTGAGCAACAATTTAGCTCCAATGATTCCCCTCAACTGTTGTAAAAGAAATAGATTTGGACCATAGCATGTGGTCGCTCCCAATCCAAGTGCATCCCCTGCGAATGATGGAAATGGTCCTAGCATAGTCCCATGCAAATAAGTGTCACTACCCAATATAAGCAGTTAGAACACATGGCAACATATCACAACCCGTGGTTCACTCCATCTTTTTCTTTGAAGAAGTACTCATCGAAGAGATGCATGGTGGCATTTCGCAGTCCGTGGTTCATTCCTCCTTTGCTTTGAAGAAGTCTTGCGCTAAGAAGACACGTGGAAGTATGATTTTTCATTGGTGTCGATTGTGGGGTCTACCAAAGCATATGCGAATGAAGGCTACATGGCACACAATTGGAGCTTAACTCAAAAGTGAAAGGAAGTGGCCTTTAAGAGTGCGCAACGATAACACATGGAAACATGGTGAGGGCCGTTTGAAAAGCGAAGGGAAGAATCCCTTCGGAGGGCACTGAGCGTACACATGGCGGAGGCCGATGGTCATTTATAAAAAAATTCCAATGATGTTTATTTGAGGCATGGGCCGGTACTTAGCAAAAAAAAAAAAACCTAAAGGAAGCTTGATGAATTTTATATTCATAGTGATAAAGTAAAAATGAAAGGGTTAGGGTGGCAAGAAGGATCTCACAAAGAGACTCACTCTCCAACTAGCTCCTAGAAAGCACGTTCACCTACACAAAAAGAGGAGGAAAATGTTGGGTGGTTGTATAGGGGTCTACCTCAGTTAGACCCCTGTTTAGGTGTTTCCACCTCCACAAACAACCAAGTTTGCAACAATGGAGAAAAGTATGACAAAGAAGTAAATGAACTAAAAAGCACTAAAACACTTCAAAGCAGTAAATGTGCTTACTCAACCAAGTAATAGAGGAGAGGAGTGGAAAGCTTACCACCTCCACCAAGAGCACTGAAGGCTGCTTGGAGGATAAAATGAGAGGACTCAAGCCCCTACTGCAATGGCGTTTGGTTCCACACTTGCTTTATTGAAGTGATGGAGTGGTGTATTTGCTGCAATGGAGTGCAAGAATGCTGCTTGAAAACTTGAGAGAGTGCAAGATTATGAAAGTGAGCTTGTTAATGAAGTGAAGAAGTTAGTGTAGACACATAAAAATGGCCTCAACTTGCAAACCATATTTTCTACGATGACCACACTTCTCCCTCACATAATTCAATTATCTAATGATGTCCATTCCTCCATGATAATTTAAATAAATAAATTACGTTTATTTATTTAAATATGTCACTGATCAATCCTTATTTCCTCCATAACATTATCATTTATCTTTGAATCAAATAAACTTATTTATTTATCCCACATTCCATCCCACCAAATAAATAACTAAAATAATTATAAATATTGTCTTTTGTCTCATTGCCATTTATGAATTAAACCATTATTTAATTCATAAGTCAACATTCCTCCATAAATTAAATAATTTATATTATTCCAACTACCTATTTTTCTCCACCATTGATTTGATTATCTCCAATTAAATATCAACCCTTCATTTCAAGGCTTGCCCTAACTTTGACCTAATGTTGCCATAACCCTAATCCTCCTTATGACATTGTTTCTTGGCCTCTGATCTCAAGGCTTCACCAAATTTTAATCCTGGCCATCCATTCTCAATTTTAAATTCTTTAAAAGGCCCTCTTTCAAGTCATTTTGAACACACAAGAGTTATACAAAACATGCTTGAGAGCTTTTGAGTACTTGAGCATACATATTACTTCAATATTTTGCTTGTCTTTGGCATAGGTTATAGTTGTACTTCAATTCTGAGGGAAATTATACAAGTTTTCAGCAAGATGGAGAAGGCCAATGGAGGTCGACCAATGGAGGCTTGAAGACTAGGTGATGTTGTTTCAATATTTTTATACTTCTTGCTTTCCATTGTGCTCTATTGTTAATTGGGATTTAGTTTTTATGTTACTTGCAATCTAACTTAATTTTTTTTTCTCTAATTACATTTGGTGAACCCGACTGTTCTAACATCTTTGGATTCCAGATCATAAGACTCACTTAAGTTTGTGATACTGCTCAACTATTCCAAGTAGGAAAGCTTCTTGGAGTTGGCTAACCGAGACGACTATTTGTGAAATGTTTTCTATCACCTCTCTTTTTTTTCAGCTTTCAATTTTCTATTTTCGGTGTTTATTTCTGCTTTCATAATTTTCATTAGTCAAAATAAACAAAAGGTTGGAAAAAGGCTTTTTCGTTTTGCATTTATTTCTGGACTGTTGGCAAACACTTTTTGCTCTACAATTATTTCTAGATGGTTGGCTTTTATTTCTGGTCATAAGTTCAGAGACATAGATTATATTGGTCATTGGCTTTCAGTGCTTAAATCCTCTGTGCTTGTAGCTCACTATCTTTGATTGGCATGAACAAAGACAGGAAATTTCTTTTATGGTATTCATATCTCTTTTGAAGATGCTTGCAAAAATAAAAATAAAAATGAAAAACATGAAATGTGTGTGAATGTATACAGGTCTTTGAGTGAAATGAATTCAAGGTGTGGTAACAGGTATAGCTGTCAGCTCTATTTCATGCGATGAATATTTTTTTGATATACAACAACTACTGGTTTAAAGCCAATTTCTATCATTTTTCTGATAGATTTTAAGGACTCATCTAGCTTACCCTCTTTAAAAAATCCACCTATATCACAAGTTCCTGAATCTGGCTTTATCCACTGATCTACCATTTCTTGCACCAGATTCTCTATCTCGGCATTCATTCCCTGCTTAAAGTATGTGTCCATAACAATATCATACACCACAACTGTTGGAGTATATCCCATCTTGTGCATTAACCTGAAATGCTTTTCAGCCTCCTACAAGTTATGCTTGTAGGGGCTTAATAATGTTGTTTAAAGATGAGAGCGCCCACTCTCCTGTCGCTTCTCTGGCCAATGTCCTCGAAGAGAAATTGTAAAGCCTTTGAAAAGCACGTGTGCGCACTGTAGCCATTATTCACAGCCAAAGCTGCACTATAGCCATTGTTTAAGGATAATGCTTATCCCACAATATAGCTTATCTTCATTGGATTTTTTCCCAATATATAGTTTAGCTGAATTCTTGCAAAGTTGTGCAAGACTTCCATAGAGAAGAAGTTTGGACCAAAATACCAGCTAGGAATCTCTGCAACCTTTAGATAATCTGCATAAATTGATGCAAGGAAAGTGGCCTTCACTACATAATGAAATGGTTCATCCGAATTAGACCTCCTCTTGTTCTATTGAAGGCACGAAAGACTAGGAGAAATGAGCTATTACACTACTTGTCTGATTGTGGTAACTCTTGACGATTTCCTCATATGGGTATCTTGGGCTTAAGAATAGTCTAATTCTGCTCAAGAGCACTTGTGCACCAACCATTTTGTGTTCCCAGCTGAAGATTCCATAGTAGGAACAACCTATGTCCACTAAGCCAAAGTGGCTGTATGCAAGGAGAACGTTGAGGACAGTTATACACTTAGGCTTAACTCCCACTTGTTCCTTGTGTTGAACGATCTTTTATCACATCCAAACTCTTCTTCACTTTGTTCGCTACCTTTCCCAATGCTATTGGTTCCTAATTTTGTGTGCTACAACCTGAAGATTAGAATGCATTCATTCTATGCTGACAATTAGTGGAACACACATAGTACAGTCATTAATTTGTCGCCATGCTTTCATGCTTTAAATTTCTCATGAAATCTTGATAATATCTTGTGGTCTGGCATCTTAATGGCTGTGAACTGCAATAGCATTAAACGTTTATTGTAGTCAACAGGAAACTCTATCATCTTCTCATAAAAGCCATGTGCATGAGGGCTTGCCGTGCCAAAAATTAGATGAACACTGAATGCAGTCTTTAATTCTGCTTGACGAACCTCACCAGTAGCACATTTTTGCTTTTGAAGGGAAAGTCCCATATTGACTTATTGAATGCTAAGTATGGGAGTGTGATTTTATACTATAGCGCATGCGCTAGGCTAAAAGGGCTAGCTAAAGTCTTGTCTATTTTTAGACTATTGAAACATGTGGAAACCACTTTAAAAGTGCTATTCATAATACATCGAATGTTAAGATCATTTATAGTCAAAGAAAATCTTTGTTTGAAAATATTAAATATTTAGGATAGCTTACAAGTGAGTGTTTTAGATAGAGTCATAATTATAGTTTAGATTTTACCTTTAGATTTTAATTTTAGCTTTTGCTTTTGGCTTCTTAATACTAATCTCCAATCGCATTTGCGAACTGTGGTGACCATCGGTGAACTGTGGCGACCATCGATGGGCTGTGGTGAACTGGCACCACCGGCAAAGGTGCTTTTAGGGATTTTTTTGAAACTGAGAAGGGCTTGGGAGTATCAAAAGCGACAAGGATTTCTAGAAACGAGCATCAGGATCAAAGGCAGAGTAGAAGGGCGGGACCGTGTGGGCCCAGAGTTTCCTTTCCACACAGGGGACAAAGCTTCTTCAAAATTCAATGCAACAACAAGAATAGGTGTGCCCCACATCTGTCTTTTTTAGTTTCTTTGCCTGCTTTCTTCCCTCTGGCATCAAAAAAAAGTATTTTTTATTTCAAGCGTAAGACATTTTTAAAACAAACAGCTGCCTTTTCCCCAAACACGCATGAAACTATAAAGATCTCTAATGATTGAGCACTTTGAAAGTGGGAAAGGAATGGTAGACTTGGGGGTATCAAGTGTGGGTTCAGGGTCAACTGAGACTATTAGCATAGCAAAACAGGCCGACATATTGGGAGAATCAAACAAGGTTTCTTTGCCAATGGAGTCTAATAACATACCAAAGTAGTTAATAGTAAATGAGGCAGTGGAAGGCAACACAATAGGTATTGAAACTTTTGAAAACCTAAATGGTGGTGCACAACCCCAAGGGACTACTCTAATCCCTTTTAATCCCCCAACACACCTTCTAGAGGAGACCTCTGTTGTGGCTCTGTTTAACACAAGGGGTGCTTATGTGATGGGTTATTCGCTGGATAGGTCAAACGCAGGGGAGGAGTGTGTGTTTGTGAATGCAAAACAGTACAAAGGTATTTTAAAGTGTAGGAAAACTCAAAAGGTAAAGTTTGCAAAGAGAGGGAAATTTTCTGTAATTCTACCAAGGCTGGAACACAAGTGCTTATCAGACCCTATTGAAATCCAGCAAGTTCAAAAAGCGAAATTTGAAGGTAACAAAAAAACGTACCCAACATCCCATCTAGTCTCAGTCTTGAACCAATGTGAAGAGATAAACATTTCAATAGGCAAGGTAGAAGGGGGTGAGGGTAAACCCTCTGATTCTTATAGTCCCACCACAACACCACTAATGTGGTCCTCTGAGTTGTACGTCAATGAGCTAATGGCCATGAACAAGAGGCTCCAATCATTAGAGGCTAGGGGGCTCTTTGAAGATGCTAAAATGAAGGAGATCATGGGTGCCAATTGGCAATTATCAAGGGAAAACAAATTTCTCAAAGAACAAATAAGTAAACTTCAAATCTCCATGTCAAATGGAGAGCAAGAATTGATTTCGATAAGACAAGTTTTAGTAAAAAGTGGCACAATAGACAAAAGCATATCAAGAGAGGTAGATGAAAGTAGCAACTCAGATAAAAGAGATACAATCAGTTCTGGACAACGTAAAGATAAAAGAAAACCAGCTGAGGGAACAATTAGAGGAGGCCAAAAGCTGGGCTCACATACTGAAAGGTCCTTCAGACACACACATGGACCTCATAGAAAAGCAAGTTCGAAGGCAGATAAGAGAAGAGAATGACAAAAATGTCAGGGATGTGAATGTCATTATTAAAGGGCTAAAGGACTATGGGGAGAAAGAAACCACAAAGGAGCTAGCAAAATATTTTTTTAGGGACGAGTTACAATGGACATGTGTCATTCAACAAGCAAACAAAATTGGAAAATGGGTGAAAGATGGAAAGAGTAGGCATGTAAGGGTCACTTTGGCGAACATTGAAGATAAGAACAAGCTGCTAAGGAACAAGAAGTTCCTTAAAGGTACGCAAATATACCTTGACGAGGACTTAACAATAGTACAACAAGAAGAAAGGCGTAAAGAGTGGGAAAAAGTAAAGGTAGCAAGGAACGAAGGAAAATGGTCTTGGTTACAAAATGGGAAAGCTCAAGTTAGTGACAAAATTACTCACCAAAAATAGGAACTCGGGGCCCCCCAGGATCAGGTGTCAATGGTAAGTTGGAATTGTAGAGGTTACCCGTGGAGAAGAGGACCTGGTTTAGGGCCCATTATAGAGGGAAAGGACATCATTATCCTTACGAACACCTATGAGCACGATGGTTGTAAAATTCTAGACTTGGAAGGATATAAAAAAGCTTCCATTTGGAATGAGAGAACAAATAGTGGAAAAGGGCATGGTGGAGTTGCAATCCAAATCAAAGAAATATGGTGCAATAGCATTCAAGTCGAGAAAGAAGACCCAAACAAACAATATATATGGTTTAAAATAACAGAAAATCAAACTATCATAAGAGTGGCAGCCTGCTATTTCGCCCCAAAAGGCTCCAAATCTTACAAGAAAAGGAACCTAGATTGTGAGGATCCTTTTTCTGCGCTAAAAAAAGACATTTCAATCTATAATGGCACGGGAGAGGTTATTTTAATAGGGGATTTTAATGCAAGGACAAAAAACATACAAGCTCTCAACTTGAAAAGAAAGGACAAGGAGAAAGCTGATCCACTATGGCTAAAGGAAGAGGGACAACATCTGTGGGAAAGGAATTCGCAAGATAGTAAGCACAATGTCACACACTACGGGGCTAAGTTGTTGGGGCTATGCAGTTTATTCAACTTGGTCATTTGCAATGGTATGAAGGCATGGCCGAACTTAGGCAACATCACCTGCAAAACATACAATGGGAAAAGTGTGGTTGATTATGTCATTTGCTCGCATGTTTACACGTCAAAGATAAAGGAACTAGTGATTGGAAAATGTCCTTTAGAGCTGAAATCAGACCATAATCCAATATATGTAAATCTTGACACCCACACTAGCATGCACCAGGGGGGGCAGATTCATATCAGAAAAAAGAAAATGCCTCCACAAGGTAGAATCATCATGAACCATGACAATCAGGAAGTCTTCAAGAATGCCCTCAAAAGGATTTTCAGGGAGTATGAAAGGAAATTAGTTAGCATGGGGCATCACACTATAAACAAGGGCATGCTGATCCCTATTGTTCACAAGGCTTTGGATGAGTGTAAGAGGGCTAGGCCTAAGAAGGAAATTGCATCTACTTTCCCAGCAAACCCATGGTTTGATGAAGAGTGCAAGTTAACAAAAAGAAAATTTCGTGAGGGTGGAAGGACCACAAAAAACAAGAAAGAATACGAAAAGATGATACAAAACAAAAAAGAAAAATATGTAAGCACTAGAAGGCTAGAGTTGATTTCCCTTGGAAAGAACAATCCCAAGAAATTCTGGAAGGAGTTACAACAAAAAAGAAAACAAATGGAAAACAATATCACAAGCTCTCAATGGTTGGAATAAGCAAAGTTACTGTATGAGCAGGAACAAGATAAACATAGACCTCCAACAATCACGGTTACCACTGAACTTTTGACCATCGAAGACATCAATCAAGGGATAAAAAGGTTGGATGGGGGAAAAGCATAGGATATTCATGGGCTGCAAGCAAAATTCTTAAAATGGGGCATTGAGGTCCTTGCACCTTGCATCAAGGGCATTTTCAATAGGGTTATTCAAGAGGGCTTTCCGGAAGGGTGGACAACTAGTGTTGTTGTTCCCTTATACAAAAGTGGGGACACTAATAACTCATCAAATTACCGCACTATTATGATTAATCCGCTTCTTGGAAAACTTTTTGGAAGCATGATTGAGTGCAAAATAAGTAGTTGGGTTGAGAAAGAGGGCAAAAGAGTTGAAGGGCAGGCTAGTTTTAGACCAAAACATTCCACTATCGATCACGATATTACTCTTAGATTTTTGATTGAAAAAATTTGGAACATTCAAGGGGAGGAGGCCTTTTGCTGCTTTGTAGACTTCAAAAAATCCTTTGACACAGTGCCACGGGGCAAGTTGTGGAATAGAATGGAAGAACTGGGAGTCCCAAAGGCACTTAGGGCGGCTGTTCATAGGCTGTATGAGCAAGTCAGAGCTAAAATCAAAACCAATGAAGGTATGTCTGAG
>VDFB02031064.1:28006-76728 GCA_007258455.2 Sequoia sempervirens | reverse complement strand
CTTTTGGAAAATGAAAGTCATTTCATGGAATATCAAGGAGATGAATAACCTACATAAGTGGGACCTCCTGAAGAATCTTGTCTATGATCATAAACTGAACATTTTGTTGATCCAAGAAATGAAGATGCAAATAGACAAGTTGGAGGCTTTGAAGATTTTATTTTTTAGAGATTGTGGTTTTCACGAGGTGAGTTCTGATGGAACTTTGGGTGGTGTGGCCACCTTCTAGAATGCTAAGATGTTGAGAGGTACCCCAGTTGCTGATGGTTTCAATCATGTTGAGACTAAGTTTACTTGGCTTAGGGATTCTTATTCTAGGGTTATTTCTAATTTGTACACTCCTAATTTGAAGAGAAATAGGAAGAAGCTCTAAGATGATCTAAGTAGTCTTAGGATGAATTTTCTGGATCTACCCTAGTTTGTTATGGGAGATTTCAACACTCCTCTATATGATGATGAGAAAGTGGGCGGCTCTTAGGTAGACCTTGAGAGTAGGTTTTCTCTTAGAATGTTTATTTTATGATAATTCCCTGTTAGATGTAAAGCTTTCTAGAGCTAATTTTACTTGGTTGAATAGATGTGTTGGAGCAGATAATATTCAAGTGAGACTGGATAGGGCTCTGACTTCTACATCTTGAATTGTAGACTTTGCTTCTTCCCTATCCTCTATTACACGTTGTGGATCAGATCATTTCCCTCTCTCTTTTGTGGTAGACAGGATTCAGAGTAAGAAGAGATTTCCCTTCAGGTTTGAAGCCATGTGGCTTAGAGACCCTCACTTTATGGATTGTATAAGTAGATGGTGGAAAATTAATGTTTATGGAAATGTGACGTTTAAAGTGGCTAAAAATTTGAATTTTGTTAAGAAGAACCTTAGAAAGTGGAACAAAGAATTGTTTGGTCACATTTTTTATTCTAAAAGCCTCATCCTTAACAAGTTGGATGAGGTCTATCATGCCATCCAGTCAAAGGGCTTATCGAAGGATATTAAACTTTAGGAAGATGGTTTTATTGCCCAACTTCATGATATCATCTCCAAGAAGGAGGATTTCTGGAGACAAAGATCCAGAGAAGGTTAGCTTAAATTTGGGGATCATAACTCTAAGTTTTTTCATCTCACCGCTTTGAGACATAGAGCTTCTAATAGAATTTCATCGATCAGAGTGGATGGGTCACTGTTGGAAGATGAGAAGGACATTCGTGGAGCAGCTACTAGATTTTTTAAAGGTCTTCTGATGGATGACTTGGTTTGGGATCAAGGTTGTATGGATGGCTACCCTGGAGGCTATCCCTAGTTTGGTTTCAAAAAATGTGAATAAGGAGCTGACGACTATTCCCTCTACCTCAAAAGTTAAAGATGCAATGTTTTTGTTTGAAGGTAATAAGGCCCTTGGGCCCTAATGGTTTTCCCTTTTTATTTTTTCAATCACGTTGGGAGATTGTTGCTGAGGATGTGATAAATGCTACTAAGGAGTTCTTTGGTTCTAGAAGTTTGCTGAAGGAACTGAATTTAGCTTTCATTGTTTTGATTCCTAAGTCAACTGATGCTAAGACCTTTGGTGAATTTCATCCTATTAGCCTTTGTAACTTTGTCTATAAATTTTTTTCAAAAGTTTGGGCTACTAGATTGTAGAAATGCTTGCTACTTCTTATTTTGAACTAGTAGCATGGCTTTGTCAAGGGTAGGCAGATCCTTGATTCTATTATTGCGGTTCATGAATTGACCCATTCCATTAATGTTTCTATGAAACTGGTTTTCTTTTTGAAGCTAGATTTACTTAAAAATTATGATAGAGTTAGTTGGAGATTCCTTCTGAGTGTGTTGGATCATTTTGGATTTTGTAAGAAATTCATTCAACTAATTGAGCAACTTATTTCTTCTCCTCTGTTTGTTGTCCTGGTGAATGGTTCTCCCCCACCTTTCTTCTGGAGCTCACGAGGATTGAGACAAGGTAACCCTATCTCACTAATTATTTTCATCTTGATGGCATAGGCTTTGGGTTGTAACATCCAAAAGGCTCTTCAGGCTGGGGTTTTGCAGGGTCTTGCTCCCTCTTCCAGGTGTAACTTGATTACTCATCAAAAATTTGTGGATGACACTATTTTTATGGGGGTTTCTCATGTTAAAGAAGAAAGGGTTATTAAAAGGCTGTTGGCTGACTAGGAAAAGGCTTCTGGTTAGAAGATCAACCTTCCTAAATGTCAGATTTTTTTCCTTAACACTCTAGAATATTTGTAGCTTAAGGTGGCCAAAATTCGGTCTTGTAATTGGGGTGATATGTCATCTTCATATTTGGGGCTTCCTTTGTGTATTTCTAGGATTCCTGACTCCTTTTGGCTGGGTCTGTTAGATAAACTCAGCAGGAAGTTAGTAGGGTGGAAAAGTGCGCTCCTCAGTCAAGCTAGTAAAATTTAGCTTATTTCGGCCACTCTTCAAAATTTACCCCTATATGCTATGACCTTATTTAGGGTGCCTGTTAAGTTTGAAGACAAAATGGAGCAGATCATGAGAAGATTCCTTTGGTTAGGGGTGGAGTCCAAAGCCAGAATTCCCCTTGTGGCTTGGGATTTAGTTTGTAAATAGAAGAAATGAGGTGGCCTAGGGATTATAAATCTTAAATCTTTTAATAAGGCACTTTTGGCTAAAAATATTTGGAGGCTCCTAAATGGGGATGTTGGGTGGGCTCCTCTGGCAAGTAATAAGTACCTGTTTGGTCTGGATATGCCTTGGGATATGCTTTCTTTGGAGGAGATTCCGTCTGGTTCTTGCTTCTGGAGGACTATTTTGCTCTGTAGAGATGTGATTGCTAAAGGTGTTAAGTGGTTGTTGGGCAATGGGACTAGTATTCTCTTTTGGGAAGACATTTGGTGTGGAGATTTCCCTCTTATTTCTCTCCCTTGGGCTGCTCCTATTGCTCCCCTATGTAAACAAATTTTTGGAGTCAAGGTGGTGGATTACTTTGAGGATGAGGAATGTAATAATTTTGATGTTTGGGATCCGTCTTTGAAGATTCTTAAGGAATTCTTACGTAAGGTTTGGATTCCAGTGTTTCCTAGACCGGATAGAGTGGTATGGGCCTTGTGTGCAAGTGGTAATTTTTCTATGGCCTCTACTTTTTTGAATTCCTTAGTTACTCCAGAGTATTTTTCGTTCTAGGGGCGGCTATGGAATAAGCAGCTGATTCCTTGTCTTTTATTGGTTGAGAATGCAAGGAAAAATTCTCATGATTGACAATCTCTACAAGAGGGGGTTTGCGATTCCTAATAGGTGTGTTCTTTGTGAAGTTAATGGGGAGAATTCTTTTCATATCCTCATTGGGTGTGATTACTCACCTACCCTGTGGAGCAAGTTCCTTAGACTTTGGGATTTAGGATGAGTCATTTCAGACTCTTTGGCTAAGTTTTATGATCAGTGGAAGTGCCCTTCCTATTCTCCTATGTTGTGTGGGCTTTGGGATATTATGGTCTTGCATATATTGCTTGGGGACTTTGGAAAGAAAGAAATAATAGGATCTTTCGAGAATCCAAGTTGAAGGTTGAGAGTCTTATCATCAAAGTCCGTCGGACTATCCTGGAGAATTTTACTCTCATTATATTTGACTTTGCTTAGTGTGATCTGACTATGTGCCTTGCTGGATATGATCTTAAGGTGATTTTGAATTAGAAAATTTATTTGGTTCCTATAATTACTCCCAAGGCTAGCTCTGTTGCGAGGAAGAACACTAGCAGCCACCCCTGGCTGGGTGGATTAAAATTAACTTTGATGGGGCAGTGAAGGGGAATCATGGGTCTGCTAGATGCAAGGGGGTGTTAAGAGACAACTTTTGCAAACTTCTTGGTGCGGTGGCACTCCCATTGGGTACACAAAATAATCATCGCACAAAGGTAGAGGCTGTGTTCATGAGTGTTAGATATGATATTAGTAAGGGGTTCTCCAAAGTTTGGGTGGAAGGTGATTCTATGAATATCATAAACTATTTGTGTGGTACTCATCCCCCAAGCTCAGATGTGGACCAGTTAATAAAGGATACGGTAATGATCTTACAATCTTGTGATGAGACTTGCGTCTCTCACGTTTATTGGGAAGGAAACTCTCTTGCTAATTATTTTTCCAATTTGGTTGTCAACCTTAGTGAATTTCACTCATGGGAGGAAGGGTCGATCATTCTTGAGGATGCTAGAAACATTTTAAGAAATAATGGCATTGGATAAGTTGATGCAACTTTTATGGCCTTGTACATTTTCCCATTTGGCATGTTTTTTGGGTGTTTTATGGGTATTTCGCTTTCATTTGGGTAGCTTTCACTAGGGTTTTGTGTGTTCTGTTTGGGCTACCATGGGCGGTGATAGAAGCTGAGTTAAGCCACACTCATGTGGTGATATTGAGAGAAAGAAGAGGCTTTGGAACATTCTTCGTCATGGCAATTTCACTCCATTTTTGGAGAGATTACACGATCATGACCCTAATGCCTCGGCCAAGTTTGTCTCTCCCTAGCATAACTGCAAGTTGGTGTTGAAAGGGATGGAGGTGGAGGTGAATGAAGACCTTATTGCCATTGTTACCAGAATGCTGACTATGGGAAGAAAATTCTTCAAAGACAAAAAGAGCAATGAAGAAGCGATGACCCAGTTTTTAAGGATGACAAGTGGAAGAATTTGGTCAAGTTGGAGAGCTGGGGTTATGACAGAACCTCCCTCAAGAAAATTTGGGCTAGGGTTGTGGAGGTGATGATGCAATACATGACATTGGAAGGGAGATTTAAGGTTCTTCTTGGCCACCATTTCACTCTCCTAAATCATTTCAGGGATGGTTTGTTAATTTCCTTTCCCTTCTTCCTTTTATCTTCATTGGAATCCTAAATGTATGCTCATCTGAAGAATAGGAGGGCCCTTATCCTCCATGAAGGGCTAATTTTTCTTATTATGGAGCATGTCTAATCTCTAACCCTAACTCCAGCCATCAAAGGTAAGGAAGAGATTTTAAGTGCTTTATCAGGTCATTGGATTCAGACTCCTCGTCGGAGGAGGAGGAGGACTGGGATGAGGACGTGGAAGATGTCTGCTCTGCGGCTATGGTTTCAACTTCCAAGAAAGGAAAGGTGGTAGGTTCTAAGAGTAACAAGGCTCTTTTGGGAGTGATGATATGGAGGTTGGGTCAGACGGATCCTCTCCTAAAGCTGTGGAAGTGGTTGTTGATAAAGATGCTATTGGTGGGGCTCTTGAGGTTGGGGCCTAGGTTAATGTTGGGTCGGTTGAAAAACCAAGAAGACTGTCAAAGTGGTTGGCCAATTTGAAGAAAAAAGATTTTGTAGTTACGACCAGGGACCCTAACGAGGTAGAGGAAGGTAAGGTTCCTACGGATAAAATGGTGATTGTGGAGGATTCTCTAGTTCATGACATGCCTAAGGTGTCTCTAGTTAAGGAGGGTGGGGATCTGAATGTGGAGGAGGAGAAAAAGAAAAATGTTAATTCACCCTTGAAGATTGATCCTCTTTCAGAGGATTTTTCATACTTGGACGAGGATGATACTTCTATGTTTGGTTTGCTAGATATGGCGAGGGCTGGGGCAATGGGCACCTTCAAATTAGCCAAATGGACTTTGCAAGAATTTAATAAAATTAATATCAAGATAAGATGCTTAAAGGTGAATATTCAGAATGTTCAGAAAGCCTCTGTGTTTGACATCCTCATTGATAGAATGGTGGAATTGGAGGGTTCGTTTAATGACTGCAAGGCGTTGTGTGAGGAAAGAATGTAGGCCCTTGAGGCCAAGGTTGCTGGTATAAATGGGGATATCAAAAAATTGTTGCAGGTAAGCCACACCTCAGTTAAGAATAGTGCATAAGCTTTGGAAATTCTCTTTAAAAAAATTGGGCAGCTTAGAGAAGATCAAGTTTTCTTCTCGGAGATCATGGAGAAAGAACAAATGGCTAAGTGTAAAGGTAAAAAGGACGTGAAGGATGATGACAAGGTACCTATTGGTAGAGGGTCGGCTAAATAGAAGAAAGCTTTTGATGCTGAGAAAAATGAACTACTAGATATGGTTGAAAAACATAAAAACCAGCAGATTGAGGTGGCCAAAACTCTGAGTGGCCTTAACTAATTTCTTGTTTATTTATGTTTCTATTTGGTGTTTATCTTCTGTAGGTTGTTTTGTTGTTGTTCTGCTAGAGGGTGTTGCTAGTTGTTGATTGTCTTCTTTTAGTTTGGCATCCTT
Source organism: Sequoia sempervirens (assembly GCA_007258455.2). Classification (NCBI taxonomy): domain Eukaryota; kingdom Viridiplantae; phylum Streptophyta; class Pinopsida; order Cupressales; family Cupressaceae; genus Sequoia; species Sequoia sempervirens. The sequence continues at coordinate 70,511 of VDFB02031064.1, read as the reverse complement.
GGTGGTTGGTTTTTTGGCTGTTAGGTTGCTACTGGTAGACTTTTGGATATTTTTTGGAGCAGCATTTTGTTTTTGATGTAAAAATTTCCGGGTCCCTTCAAAACCTCCTATTAATCAAAACAAATACATCATATCATCCAATAATAATTTGAATCCCAAAATAAATAAAAAAGATATTTGTGATCCAATACGATGGTGTGACTTAAATAACATCTTTAAGTTTTGCCTAACTTATCACAATAATAGGTGGATCTTTCTCAAAATGAGAGTGATCTAAATGAGCCACCTAAACTTGGAATGTGCCCTTTAATGCAATCTTTATATAATGCTCTATTGGGACAAAGTTGATTCAAAGATTATTCTTATATTTCAAGAGGAACGGTTAGTACTGCTTTGTTTTTTTTTTATCCTCTACCATGAATTCCCTTGCGAATGGAATTTTAAGTTGCAGAGCCATTCCTAAGCTCAATGACAGCTTTGGCAGCACGCAGAGGTACAATATTAAACAGTCATCTTTCGTTGGAGTAGGCAGAAGGTCGGTATCTAGTAAGCAGGCAGGTGGTTCAGAGATGGGCAAGACCATTGCTTTCTCTGCGGAAGGGACTGCCACTGCTATTGCTTCTGGTAAGTGTATGTTCAGTGAAAACAAAAAATTCTACTCCGTTAGATTGAAAATGCATTTTACAAATTTGCACTGCATTCCCATAATACGACGCATATTTACTCTTTCAATCTAAGGCTTATACTAATGTTTTTATTTTGTAGTTGCAGATTCTTATACAATATTGAAACGAGAATTCCCTCCAACCTTTTGGACGGAGGAGATGATCAACTCTATAATATCTTCTTATGACGACCAGGTATAACTTGAGTTTAGATGTTAAGAGTGTTTTATTGAATCAACTGGCTCCCTGCTCTAGAAATTGATGTGTTGTGCTTCATGAGACATGAATTCAGAATGTAGCTGAGATAGAGAAACGGATAAAGACCTTGATAGTGGAGATAAAGGCCATATTTAAATCAATGGGGGACGGTGAAACGAATCCTTCTGCATATGATACCGCCTGGGTAGCCAGGGTGCCTGCTGTCGATGGCTCCAACCGCCCTCAGTTTCCTCAGACGCTTCAATGGATTCTGCAAAACCAGTTGAGCGACGGTTCTTGGGGTGAAGAATTGTACTTCTTGACATATGACCGCATTCTGGCTACTCTAGCCTGTTTATTACCCTCACTCTCTGGCATACAGGGGATGCCCAAGTGAAGAAAGGTTTGTTTAATCACAATCCTCAGCTGGATGTTGGAATTTTCTTTGCTTTGCTGTGTTTCGCTCTGATCAATTATAACAAACAAATGAAATTGCAGGCGTTGAATTTATTAAGAAGCATGCTGAGAGAATAGAGGGAGAAGCAGACAATCACAGGCCATGTGGGTTTGCGATCGTTTTCGTTTCAATACTCAACGAAGCTAAAACTTTAGGGTTGGATCTTCCTTATAAACTGCCCGTCTTTAAACTGATTAAAGAGATGCGGGAGACTAAGCTTAAAAAGTGAGTGATTCCCTCTCGGTAGTCCATAGATTGCCTTTCCTCTAATGAGTCGGGAGATCTCTAATATAGCATATGTTGTGGGTGTTATCAGGATCCCGCTAAATGTTGTCCATGCCATTCCAATAACAATACTGTACTCGTTAGAGGGGTTGCAGGAAATAGTAGATTGGGATAAAATGATGAAACTTCAGTCGAAGGATGGATCCTTCCTCAGCTCTCCTGCATCAACAGCTGCCGTGTTTATGCACACAGGGGACCAAAAATCTTTGGACTTTTTGTCCTTTGTTCTCAAGAAGTTTGCTGCTCACGGTACCGACCAATCACACAATGCTTTAATTAGAATTTGTTGTCTTTTAATTTCCAGATACGCTAGTACTAGTTGTCTGTATGCTTTAAGATTTGTGGAAGAAAAAATGGATCTATGGAGATTGATTGTGTTAATGCAAATGAACAAAATGCAGTTCCTTGCCACTATCCGCTGGATCTGTTCGAACGTCTGTGGGCCGTGGACACTGTTGAACGCCTGGGGATCGACCGCCATTTCAAAAACGAGATCAAAGAAACACTCGATTATGTCTACATGTATGTATGGATTTCCAATTTGATTTTATCTTTTCTTCGATGCTATTGAAACCAAATTTCATCAACTGATAAATTTCGACCCATTTCAATAAAATTGTCATCATTATTGTACATAAAAATTTACAGAGGACAAATGGGTTATGGATAAAGCCAAACACAATAAGCCAAGATTAAATTAATTGTAAGACAAATCTCTAGTATAATAGAATTATATTCACAGGTATTGGGATGAAAGGGGCATTGGATGGGCCAGAGACAATGCTGTGGGTGACATTGACGACACAGCCATGGGCCTTCGAATCCTTAGACTCCACGGATACAATGTATCTTCAGGTAACACCATAGCCGGTTGATTTCAATTTGAGGTAACACCATAGCTTTTTAAGCATTTGGTTGGTTATTTTTTGTTCAACTGAATTTGCTCTCTGTACTTTTTCAGATGCCCTGAAAACATTCAGAGACGAAAATGGAGAGTTCTTCTGCTTCATGGGCGAGACACAGAGGGGAGTTACAGATATGCTAAACGTGCATCGCTGCTCCCAAGTTGCATTCCCTGGAGAAAAGATAATGGAAGAAGCGAAGATCTGTACACAGATATTTAACATATGCTCTGGAAAGTGTGGGGACTTTTGACAAGTAGGCTCTCAAAAAGGACGTTCGGGGAGAGGTGTACAACCCAGACGCTTATCCTAAATATCAAATGTTTTATGTAGTATGACCAAATAAATAATTAGTTCAGTGTTTCCTTTTTTTTAATTCACAGGTAGGGAGAGGGCCCAGTAGTCGTGCACCCTAACTTCGCGCTTCTAATTATCCTATGTCGAAATTTCAAATCACTCCCAATTTTTTACAGCAGCTTACTTGGCAAGTTCTCTGCTTATAACTAAGGTTTCATGGCCACATCATCAAATATGATGCCACATCAGCATGTTTTTTGTCAAGGTGTCCAAAAAGGCCCCAAAAAATAGTGAGACCAATACTCGTGCATTACATCATGAGTAGTTGAGTGCTGATGTGGTATCACATGATTGGTTGCTTTTTAGATCAAAAGCATACATTTTGTTTAATTATGGGTAGTCAAATCACAACTATTAGACATTATATAAACAACTATTGGGTATTATAATCATGATTGAGTGCGTGACTATTGGACCCCGCACGACTATTGGGCCCTCTCCCCTAGGATATGTGCTCAAGTATCGATGGCAAAGAAGTATGCCAAGGCTGGAGGCAAGAAGCTACATAGAGCTGTATGGAGCAAATGATGTCTGGCTCGGAAAGTCTATGTACTTGTAAGGATGATGACTTATATTATTACTGTAAGTTTTTTTTGTTTTGTTTTTGGATTAAATTGTCTGAGAGTTTTTTGCTTTAATGTTTTGGATCACAGTTCATAATTCACTATCAAAATGATAGAGAACTCAAAAAACAAAAAAATGATTAGTTGCACACCAAGATCAAACTAAGAAAGAGACCAAAGTTACAAGTGGATCAAGGCACAAGGAGGTTACCAAATAGACCGACATGTGTGAATTTTTGATAGCTAAAATTCAAAGAGTCAAAACACTACAAGAAAAGAAAAATAAGGATAAACTAATGCAAAAACTGTGATCTGAAACGTTGATACAAGAAACTCCCACAATCTAATCCACAAACAACAAAGAAACTCTCACACAATCTAGCCACACAAATTTGAGATTATTTATTTATTTTGCAAATTGCCTTTTAGTTTGCCATGTGTCAGCAATGAAAAGTATTGAGAACTGGCCAGACTTGACTTTACTAGTGTACAATATATACAACAAAAGGAAATCCTCGAGCTCCGAAGGTACATACCTGTGTACGTAATTAGTTTTGTCTCCGTATTCATGTTGACTAATTTATTTATTATATAACGTGTGTGCCTATGTGAAAAGGTGGTGGAAATCGTTTGGTTTAGCAAAGGTGGATTTTATTCCCAATCAGTTGGTAGAAATATATTTTGCAGTGGCAACGAGCATGTTTGAGCCAGAATTCGCTATGTGCAGAGCTGTTTACACAAAAAATTCCATCTTTGTTGTGATTTTGAAGTACTTTTTTGAAGCATATACCACATTGGAGCAGGACGTTGCACTATTCTCTAAAGCAATTGCCAGGTAACGTTAAAATTTCCTGAATTTTCCTACTGAGATATTAATATAGTGTTTAAAATTCCAATTAAAAGATTTAAAATTGTAAATTAATTGAAGATTTTATTATTTTGTTTAAATTATATACAAGTAAATTTAAATAATATTATTTTCACTAAAACATATAATATATATGTTTCCAAGCATTGTGTCATATTTATTGATCAACATTTTATCTGTTTAAAATATTTTCCATTATGATTTTTTATTTCTTGATTAAACTTGTTTTAATTGGTATGGTTTTAGGTGGGATCTCTCTCTAGTAGACATCATGTCTCGAGAAATGAAAATTTGTTTCTTAAGTATGTTTAACACAATAAGTGAAATCGAACAAGAAGGAAGCAAGAGACAAGGATATAATGTATTGTTGTATATAAGAAATTTGGTATGTATCGTAATGTTTAATTTTTTATCACACTCTATTAATTCTTTTATTTCATAATCTATATGAGTGGTGTTGAAATATAATTAATTATGCACATATGGTGTAGATGGAGGCCCAAGTAGCATCCCTCAATACCGAAGAAAAATGGGTGCAAGATAAATATGTACCTTCATTAGATGTATATGTAGAGAATGCTAAAATCTCTATGGGATTAGGCACGATAGTTCTGGCCTCTATGTTTTTCACAGGAGACTTCCTTTCAAGTAATGTTCTCTCAAAAATTTGTTGTGGATCGAAATTACTTCATCTTATATCTCTCATAGGGTACTTAATCTATGATAGCAAAACTTATGAGGTATGATTCTATTAAAGAATTCTTTCATCTTTCCTAATATATAGACATATAGTTGTATTGATTTATTTAGCTAGTACAATGTGTAAGATCTTCCTCTTCTAACTATAGTTATATATTTGTTTAATAATTCAGGAGAGAAAATTTCAAGGAAAGGCTTCAGCTATACAATGTTGCATTAAAGATTATCCAAGAATATCAGAAGAAGAAGCCTTGAACCATATTTATGATCTCATGCAAAATGCACTATTGGAATTAAATTGGGAATTGGTCAACAATAATGACTTGCCAAAGACTTCTAGAAAGTTGATTTTTAACACAACACGGACAATGCAGTTGTTTTTCATGGAGACAGATGGTTTTACTCTATCTCACATTGAAATACAAGAGAATATCATAAATGCCTTTTCAAACCAATTTTATAGATGGAGGGAACTACATATATGATATGATGACTAAATCTTCTATTGGGAGTTCAGATGATCTCAAATTATATATATAAATTCATCACTGTTCATGTAAATCAACCTTTTTAAGGTCCTAAATTAAATATGCATTTATATTTTGTATTTCCTGAAAATTATAATGAATATGAATAAGCCAAGGAATATTTATTTATATGATTAATTGAGTGTACAATTTACATTGTTCAAGTTAATATAATACTAAACAACTAATGGTTAGTTTGTCCTCTTACACATTGGAGTTTGCTTTGCACATGCTTTAAATTATAACTCCATATAAAGTTAGGAAAAAAAATATTGAATGTTAATTGATCATTAATAGTAAGAAGTGTTACACATACATGTGCAAAGGAATAGAAAATACTCTTTACATAAATCTTAAAATAAATCAATTAAATAAGTGTTGATACAAAAATATCTTATGATTAAGGGTTGAGACCAATAAAACTATAAGAGATAGTTGATGTATAAAATTGTAAATCAATAAATAAAAAGTGACCAAGTATTTTAAGAGATGTGCAAAATGTTAAGAAGATGAATCTACATTAAGAGCTCACAAAGAGAATTGTTAAATTTGAATGCATGAAAATTAAAATAAACGAACAACATTAAAAGCAATATTTAAAACACAATATTTCAATACATGCAAAACTTTGATTGAGTGTTGAAAGGATATGCTCTTGAGATGTCATTAATTTGTGGATGCTCTTACTTCACTAGAATATTTATACTATTGTATGGATTATAAAATTAACAACATTATATTACATCAAATACTAACTATTGAAAAGAAGGATGTGAGATATATTTATATATTTTTGAAGGATTGGTTGGATTGACTAGATTTGATCTTGGATTGATTGTTAACTCCATTGGTTATCAATGTGATGAGGAGTGGTGGAAATGATTGAGAAGTTGAGAACTATTTTGATATTTGATTGAAAAATTATTATTAATTTTTTATGTTTTTTAAATGCACGAAGCACAAGATGATGGAGTTGGGAAAGAATCTCCTGGTTCCCATCCCCCAGTGCGAGTTGATTTTGGTGCTTTTTTCTAGATAGGATGTGTCTCCCAATGGAAATCACGGGCCTCCTATGTCACATCAAGTGTCTCCTCTATTCTGCAAAAGGTACCCCCACTACTTAACTAGAAAGAGCTATTTCCCAACAAGGCTTGTGTGATCAAGAATGGGGTCTAGATTTTACATTTGGATGATGGTACCACTAAAAATCAAGGAACCTTCCATTGATCATTTATTGGCCAAGATGGAAAATTGTCTTATTGGAAGGTTTGTGGGCAAGTGGCCTAACATTGAGTCTATTCACAAATGGACTTCTTCCCGTTGGGATGTTAAAGGATCCTTTTCCACTTCAGCTCTCCCTAAAGGCCTTTTCTACTTTAGCTTCACCCTTCATGAGGACTGTGTGTCTACCCTTATTGGGGGCCTTGATTCTTTAGTAAATAGAGTTTTTCTCTATGCAAGTGGCGATCAAGCTTTGATCCTTCATTTCACTTGGCAGCTATGCTCCCTACCTGGGTTCGGCTTCTAGGCCTTCCCATGGAGTTTTGGGATGAGGAGATTATTGTGGGAGTGGCCAAATCCTTTGGAAAATTTATCTCTCTTGATTATGTCATGAAGCAACAAACCAGGCTAGTGTTTGCTTGTTTCTATGTTAGCATTGAATCAAATAAGGTGCTCCTGACCTCAATTACTCTTGAATCCAAGCTTGGTAAGTGGTCTCAAGCCATTGAATATGAAAAATTTCCTTTGTTTTGTCAACTTTGTTTCTTTGTTGGTCATTTTTGCAATTCCTACCCTAAAGGTTTGTTGAAGGTTTCGACCCTTGTAAGAAAGGGCAAGGTTTTGACCCCTACAAGAAAGGGCAAGGTAGAGGTTGGCTATCCAAAACTAGTTTTGGTGTTGGTCTCACCGACTATTCCTAATCTTCCTACCTTGACCCTTTCCCAAACTTGTGGGAAATTGTCCTTCTTGGCTTACCAATACTCTCCCCCGTGCTAGTGTCTAAGCACGTTGAGCCTGCTTGTTCTACCCAAATTCCCATTTCACCATTTTTCTCTCAGTCTCTTTCGATGGAACAATTTTTATGGATTCCCCCTACTAGATGCTAGCCTAGTTAAGCCCTCTTCAACATTGACCTTGAACCCCTTATTGGATGTTTCTATTGTGGTGGGTTTAGCTGATGCCTTGGCAGTGATCCATAAAGATGTGGTGTCTTTGGTTATCCAGGTTGTGTGGTTCCTCCCACACCCGTTGTTATAAGTTTGGATGGTCTACCCAACTCATCCAACCTGGCTAGCCAAAGGAAGTCAACTAATGTTAGGACTGATTCTAAGGTCAGGGGAAGCTAGTTAAAACCACTAGAAAAAAGAATACAGTGAGATATTGCTAACGATACTTAGACAACATTGGAGCAGATTGGCTCCAAATGTAGTAAGAAATGATAATACTATCCTTGAATATCTGAGGGCTCAATAGCCTTCATAAGAAGCATATTATTAGAAATTTAATTAAATGAGTTCAGGCTTGATATTCTCCTTTTACAAGAAACTAAAATGACTATTGCTAATTTTGACAAATCTAGCAATTTTATTTGGCCCAATGCGCCCAATTTGGGGGTTGATGCAATCGGGACCTCTGATGAATTGGTTATGACATGGAAACCTTTTCTCAAATTTTCTCTAATTTTAAAAGACACAAATTTCTCAATATTCACTTCTCTCAATGTTTCAACCTTTAGGAATGGGTGTTATCTAATGTCTATGAGCCCAATAATGTGGTTTTAAGGAGGAATACTTGGCTTGACCTAATGGTATGTAGGAGAACCATTTTTCATAGTAACTAGATGGTGATGGGAAACTTCAACAACCCCCCTTTTTCCTTCAAAAAGTTGGGTGGTATCATGGATTTGTCAGATAGTATGCTGGACCTTAACACCTTTTTGTATAATGGTGGCTTGTCTGATTTGGACCTTGGGGTAATTTCTTTCACTCAGTCTAATAAACGTGTCGAAGATAATATTATTCAAGCAAGGCTTGATAGATGTATGGTGTCCTCCAACTAGGATACAACCTCCCTCTCCTTGTCTTCTCTCATAAGGATTGGTTCATATCATAGCTCATTGCTTCTATGATGGAATACCCCTCCTCTTAAGGCTAAGTACCCCTTCCAGTTGGAGCTCATGTGGATGTATCACCCACAGTTTAGGGACATTATCTCTATGTAGTGGAAGCCTAGGGGCTATGGTTCTCCTATGTTTAATCTAGCATTCAAACTTAAATCCCTCAAATGCAATTTGAAGGAATGGAGTAGTAGTTGCTTTAGTAACATTTTTAAAAAAACTATCTTAAAGTTCAGCTTAGATCCAAAAAGATATAGAAGTGAGTGATCAGGTGGGTTTGATTGATAAGGAGAAGATTGTTTTAGTGAGCTTCATAACATTATTGAGAAGGAAGAGGCTTACTGGAAATAGCGAGCTAGGAATCAATGGCTTCATGAGGGGGATAAAACACTAGGTTCTTTCACATGATGGCTTCTAGACACAGGAAGAGGAATACCATTTCTGAGTTGGGTTTTTATGATGGTTATGTGCTATCTTCTGATGAAGATTTGGCTCATGCTAGAGTTTATTTCTTTAATAACCTCCTAAATTTGCAGAGGACTGATCCTATGGAGGATGACCTCCTTGATATTATTCCTCTTTCTCTCTCTGTGCAAGATATTTTGTTTATGGAAAGATTTTCTTTGAATGATGAGATCTGGGAGGTTGTCTTCTCCCTTAGCCCTTTTAAGGCCCCTAGTCCTAATGGTTTCCCACCTTTCTTCTAGAATTTTTGGGATATCATTGGGAAATATTTCATGTCTATTGTTCTTGAATTCCTCTCTATTGGTAATATCCTCAAGTAATTCAATAAAACCTTTATTTTCTCATTCCCAAGCTTTCTAGGGCCAATAGACTATCTGATTTCCACCCTATCAGTCTTTGTATTACGCTGTACAAAATTTGCTCCAATTTGTTGGTCAATCATATTAAACCCTTTCTAGACAATTTGATCCATCCTACTAAAAAGGGTTTTATTTTGAGGAAAAAAAATATAGATGCTATCATGTTGGTCCATGAAACACTCCAATCCATGGGAAAAAGAAAAAAAGAAAGTATGGCTCTTAAGATGGATATATCGAAAGCCTATGACAAAGTGTTTTGGAATTTTTTGTTTGAAGCTCCTCGCAGGTTTAGGTTCTCTGGTAAACTCTTGAAACTCATTTAAGGGAGTGTCACATCCCCCAAGTTTTATGTGATTATCAATGGTACTTCATAGGGTTTCTTTCAACTTTTGGTGGTATCCATCAAGGGGACCCCTTGTCCCCCTATCTTTTCATTCTGATGATTGAAGTTCTTGGCCGCAATCTTGAATGTAAAGTTTTAAATGGTACCTTGGCAAGCTTTTCCCTTCCTCTATTTCAAACCCGACTTCTCACCAAAAAATTGTTGATGATATGATCCTTCTAGGAGAAGCCACTTTAGCGAAGGCCAAGGGGTGGAAAGATGTTCTTAAAAAATTTGGTACAACCTCTAGCTAGTGTATCAATTTTACTAAAAGTACCATCATCTTTCTCAATGTTGACCCTTCCCTACAAGCCAAGATATATAGAATCCTTAATTTTTAGATTCTCCCTCTTCCCTCGATGTACCTGGGAATACCACTTACTATTGGCAACGTGGAAAAATCGGTTTGGTCTAACCTCCTAGAAAGAGTGCAAAGAAAGTTGGTCGCTTGGAAGGGCATTCTCCTTAGCAACATAGGTAAGCTTCTCATCCTCAAGACCACTCTTCAGAGTTCTCTTGTGTACCTATTGTCTTTCTTTTTTAATGCCTACTATGTGGTCGGAGAAACTTGAGAAAATTCAAAGAAGATTCCTTTGGTTGGGCACTAAATAGAGGAGTCATTTTTCTTTGGTTAATTGGGATACTGTGTGCTCTAAAAAATATTATAGGTGTCTTGATTTGATAAGGACCAGGTAAATGAACATGGCCCTCATAACTAAAATCACTTGGAAGCTTTTGAATAATCAAGCAGAATGGATTTCAATCGTTAACGATAATTATTTGCAAGGTAGAGATTGTCTTTATCTTCTTGATAATTGTGTTCTTCCTTCAAGATCCATAATCTAGAATAACCTTATCAAATCCCAGAATTTGATCTCCTTGGGTTCTTCCTGACAAGTTTGTTCTGGTACTCTGGTTTCTTTTTGTGATGATAGATGGATTTCCTCACAAGCCCTTTTCCTGCATTTGATTCTATCTACTATGAAGTTAGACCTCTATGCTCGGTTGGGGAATAGGGTCTTTGATTACTTGGACACTTCTTTGGACCCACAACATTAGAAGATAGATCCCAATTGGTATGATCCCCCCCTTTATTTGGTTGCTGAAGAGATCCTCAAAGTTGTTAAGAATCACAAGTTCTTTAAATCCACTTCTCTAGATTCTTTGGTTTGGGTAGACTCTAAGGATGGAAATTACTCTATTAAGTCTGGTTACAATATTATTTTTTGTTCTTGGTATCCTATGTTTTACTGGATAAAGATTTGGAGAAGGTATTCTCTCCCCAAAGTTAAATTTTTCTGGTGGACTGTCTTCCATAAATAGATTCTCACTCTGGATAATTTGTAGAAGAAAGGTCTCCAGCTTGGCAACCTTTATTTGGGTGATCCCACAATATTGGTTTACAATTTTTGGCCAAATTGGACACTAATTTTTTTTTTCTAACTAAATCTTCACTTTCGAGCACCTATAGGGGCTAAACCATGAGGAATTTGAAGATGATGCAAACTAGAGTTTCGTGAATTTTTTTCTGTAGATTCTGAATATATTTTTTTCAATTTTTTTGGAATTTGATTGTACTTCTTTTTCCATCTCCAAAAACTAGTTTTTTTCATAAAATGACATTTTTAAGGAGTGATACTCACTATATAGCGTATAACTTTTTTTTCCATGAAAGATAAAATTATAATTCTTTCAAATTTAGATTTGTAACTCCGATATCTAGTGCTTCCACTTGGTTAGATAGTTTTTTATTGAATATTTTTTCTTTAATCAAGTTTTGAAGTAAAACTAATTACAATTCAGACATAGGCCGACTGTATAACGCGTAAGCTTTTTTTGTATGTATCGAAATTCAATTTTTTTGTTGGATCAAGGACTTTAATATCTAGGCACTCATATTTTTGATTTTTTTTTTATAATCTACTTTTTCTCCACATGTGCAGAACATAGAGCGTGATTTTTGGTGAAAAACCTATGTTTAAAAAAACTAAAAAAATAAATACATAATAAAAATGTACCAGTGACATTAAAATTATATTCATTGAATAACTTGTTCTAAGGACTACCTAATTCCAGTTTGGTTTGTGAAGTCTACACCATTTTCATCTTCAACTCGAGCTCCAAAGTGCAAAAATTTTGACTTTTTTTTTTGTGATAGGGAGCAGGAATCAGGGACAAGGGGGGTTCGCTTGAACCAGGGGGGTTCGCTCGAACCCCCTTTCAAAAAGGGGTTTTCATTTGGTTTTTTGGTGGGATGGTCCATACTTGCATTAAATGGGTTCATTTGAACCTAGGTTTGAGTGAACCCTCTTTTGGTTTGTTCAAACCAATGAGTTTGTTCGAACCCCAAGAAATAATTTTTTTGGCATGGGGTCATTTTTTGTAAGTTTTTCTTCCTCATTTGAATTGTAAACCACTTTTGTGGGTTTACCTATTTCATGTGTGAGGAAGAAGCTGAATGCATCCCCTACTTTTTATTTCAGTGCACCTACTCTTGGCAGGTCCAACAAAGAAATCAATCTCTTTTCAACATCAACTGGGTTTGGAAGAGGGATGCTATAGGTATTATAGATAGTTGGCACCCACCGATTTATCACCCCATGGTTGTAGGAGCTATGGTGGCAATCCATTTCTCTTACTGGGTTGGCACTTTGGAAGGAGCACAATAAGAGGATATTCAGAGACACACAATCTCCTTGGCTAGTGGTTGCCAATAAGGTTGTCAATTAGATTGCTAAAATCACTTTAACATCCTTCAAGCCTAAAAGGAATCCTAATAACTTTGATAACTCTATTTCTTCAGCCTATTATCTTTCTAAGACTCTTATTGCATTGCGTTCTTGCATACCTCCAAACATGAGTTGTGTGAGGGGGAAAATATGAGGGTGTGAACAAGATAATTGTAATGAAGTAGAAACTAAACTAATTAGAACAAGAATCTAGATCTATTCCTTCACTCACAAAATGAAACTATAAAGCTAATGAATTCAAGAATGTTATTGAAAGAAGACAATAAACATGAACTCAAAACAATACAATCTTACCATCCCATGTTGGAGTGTATTCACAAGATGTTGAGTTGTTCATATCATTGTGAAGCCTCCATTGTTGCATGTGAGAGCTTTAAAGAACGATGCATTTGTTGATCAAAAAAATATGTTGAAGCATTGTTAATGTTGGTTATGATCTCAAAAGTACTTTTTTGTGCGAGATAGGTTGATTCTTTGATCCTTTTTTGCGAGGAAAGAGATTTTTTATACAAAATTTGTGATTTGAAATAGATGATCAGGATCACATAGCATAATATCTTGATTTATGGTCAAAAGATGTTGAGAGGATTTAGATGGAAATGATCTATGCCAAATAGATTACATGATTTGTGTGATTGAAGAAATAGATTGAATAATTTGTGGGATTGAGAAATAGATTGATCAGTCAGAGATATAGTTGATCAATTAGGAATAGATTGAGAAATTAGGGGATCGTAATTTCTTGATTTTATTTTATTGGTATGATGCTTAAAGTGTATAGCTTCTAGGTTTATAAGTGTGTGTGTTTTTTTAAGTTTAAGTGAGCAAGTGAAGCTTATTGATGTGAGATTAGGAAATGTATGAAACTTTGTTTGATAGAAAAAATATTAGTCACAAAGTGAGTTAAAATCCTTGTATCAATATCCTTTTCATAGGTACAATTGGAATAGGTAAGATTATGGTACTAGAATTGCATAGAATATGAAGAGGTTATTTATGCGTGATGATAAGAAAACACTAGGTATATAAGAATGAGGGAATCAAAATTAATGTATTTAAAGGTAATTTTCTAAAGTCTAGTGATGGTTTGTTTATGATTAAATATGGATTGGAAATGGATTAAGGTGGATTACAATTCCATAGGGTTTGATGGGTTAAGAAAATGTATTTAAATTTTGAGGACTATCTAAAATGGGATAACATGTTTTATCGAAGATAAAAGGTTAGATAGTGCTATGCAAGCGATGGTGTGTTGTTAGATGGTGTATGGCCAAAGAATGGCCATGTCAAGAGTGAAAGGAAAGCCAAGTGTGGAAATTCTTAATGTAAATCAATCAAGAGAGGGTTGCAAACCTTTGTTTAAAATCATTTAACTTTTATAGTTAACATTCAAGATTGCACATTCATTAATTTATTTTCAGATTTAAACACATAAACCATAACACACAAATTTTACATGGAAAAACCCTTAAAAAAAAAATGGCACACAAAAGCATAATCAATTGTATTACAATAACAAGTCTATTACATACAATATTCAGAGTCTAAGATCTTTGAGGTGTTGATTCACTCTGATACAAGTTCCAAAGTGAAGCCGACAATATAACATCAAATAGAATTACACTCTCATCTATCAACAATAAATCCATCAATATATACTTCTCATAAATGGATGTTGAGCATTGCCATGTGTCAATCTATTAGTCTTTGCATGTATGCAAACTGAAACTAACAACATTCATGAGTACCAAGTGACCTAATTAGCAACCTATGAAACATGTAAGTGTTGTTCCTTCAGCACACACGCCCCATTCAGAATGGGGACCCTCTCTTCTTTTTGCCTTGGTGGGTCATTTTGTTGCCACCTCATTTTACGTGTCCCCCATTTTGGTGTACTAAATGGTCAATGTGCTTCCAAAGTCTCATCTTAAGTTGAACATGTTTCATCCCCTCTAATTTTGTAGGGCCCTGGTCCCTTGCGGAGTTTCCTTAGCAATTTGCTTCTTCCAATGGCCTTGGGGCCTGCCCCACCAGGTTTCCATTAGGTGTTTTTCATCCCAAACAGAAAAAGGATTTCACTTGCCTGAATCCCGGAGGCCAACTTCTTGTTTTCCACTAGGATTAACTTGAGTTGCAAATTGGACTGCCTTTTACCCCACTGGGCTTGTCTCTCTGAACTTCTGCCCCTGAAACTCTGTGTTGTCTCCATTGTTCCCAACGACCAACCTATGCTGACACTCTGTCCCCTGGGTCCCGAACTCCCTTTCATCGGTTGTTTCTGAAATGGCTTTGAAGCAGCCGTTTGGCAGCGTCCTTTCAGCCTCCGGGCCACGGATCTCCTGCCACTGTCCGATAATTTAAACCCACCAACCCTCTTCTCACCTGTACGAGCATTAATGGGTGTATTAAATGCATGTTAGGAGTATAAATATCTAGTTTGGCCTGTCATTTTCATATGATAGGTTAGCCAAAGCAGCTTAGTGTAGATTTTGAGGGGTCCAGTGCATTCATCACCCACCGCCTTCTCGCCTGTTGTTGTCGTTTGGCTACCCTTAGTGGATTTTGCAACCTCTCCCACCGAGATTTTGAGGTAGGTTCACTGTTCACCCTCCCGTGAGGGTTTTTTATGATTTTGCACTTAAATGATAAACAAACGTGGTCTACAAAACCTTAATTTGGTAAAACAGGATGACACCTAAAAAACCCATGTGTTAAAATTCAAAGAAACCTCCAAAATCATCCTCTAGGATGAATTCAGAACTCCTCCATTCTTTGCACAGAGAAATCGCACCCTCCAGGCTCGCGCCATCTCATTGCCCTTGAAAACTCAGCAAATAAACATCCAAGTGCCCAAACGGTGGGATACCCTCTCGGGTTCACAAACTTGGACCTCCATTGATAGATCATTGTCGAACTTGAACAAACTTGGATTCGACCTCCGCCTAAGCTTCCCAAGTCTGCTCCTATGGGACTCCATCCACGGGACTCTGTGTCTCTTCCACTATTTGAAATGACATGACGACTCAATTTCTCCACCCTCTGGGACCTACCTCTCCTTTCGCCATTTGGGTTAGTCAGACAACCAAAATGAATTGTCTATCACACCCTTGGACCCTAGTATGCAGAGTGTCGTCCATAGATTTCCGTGGCATCTTCATTATTCAAGCAACCATCTGGCCACGTCCTTCTGCCTCCTAGGTCCCGAGCCTTCAATTGCTGCAAAGACCAACCAACAATGAACTTAGGCGTTGTTTCCCTCATTGGGCTTTGTCCACTGGGATTCCGTCCCATCTTAGCCGACATGAAAGGGAGAAGTAGGACTATCTTTCCAACCTCTGAGGTCTGCTGTCCTGATCGCCTAAAGACTTAGCAATGAAATATTTCAGCCATGCTTGATGCCAGGTTCGACCCATTAGGTCACCCCCGCTAGACTTTCGTTCAATGAAAGCCACTTTAAACAAAAAAACACCAATGACTTCTCGCTCCTTTAGGACCGAATGCTTGAAACTCAAGTAAACGTTGGCCGTCCTTCAGCCTCCCGAGTCCTAGACCACGAGATTATGACCTTAGGATTTCATTTTACTTTGGCTATCCCCTGACAGCTTTTTGACATCGTACCCTCGCATGCTCCCAAAGCGGCCCAAATGACCTTCAATTCAAAAACCAATCTCGACCCACATGCCAAAATTTAACCGTCTTCTACATAAGCCTTTCAAACCATTAAAATCTAGAGTCAGGAGAGATCACACAGATTTCCCTACCCTATTCACTCATTAAAACAACATTTCTGCCAGGGAAGTCTGACCCTCCAGGCTCGAGTTATCCAAACTCCCTCCAGTTGATTACTAACAATGTCTTGAATTAGAAGTATGAATTGATGAGTGATATATCACCTAATTGGAATTTGTCTATGGAATTATGACTAATATTTATGTTCTCATGATTGGTTATGCTCACTATGCCTTGTTTGCAGGATATATGGAATCAAGTGCAGGACCTTCAGGGGCGGTCACAGAAAAGGAAAAAAGGGAAGAAAGCAGGCAAGGTTCCTTGTGGAAAAGAGGACAAGGACCAGATGAAGTACCAATTTTAGGGAGATCCTTTGCATTCAAAAATCATCACGGACTAGAAGGAAATTACAGTTACCAATATCGGCCACATCGATATTGATTAATTCAAGCAAAGGGTCAGAGTCCATCCTAGGGCCGATAATGCAAGATTAATCAGGAAAAGTGGAATTGCTAAGGCTGCGAGTTTTCCCCCATCCTTCATAGCCCCTAAATTTTTCATGGCCTATCGACAGGCATATTAGCAAGCGACACATAAAATAGTTGATAGGGATGGAAACATCCTTGCTGATATGTCGACAGAAGAAATAACAAATACTTTCCACATCCCTACTTTCAAAACAATGGAGATACCAACCATAGCGGAATGTAAAGCAATGTGGGATGAGGACTTGACTGGCTACAAGAAGCTTATGAACCAGTATTGGCTTAAAGAGAAAAGGGGTAGTGCTCCTAATGTCCCCCAAGAGCGCTTCCACAACGACTTCCATGAGGACTACCCTGACTTGGTCACCATGTTGAGCATAGTAATGGGCCTCCCCACTGCTACGTACTTTTAGGAGTGGATGGTGTATTTCATAGAGAAGATTCTCTGTGGGGAGGAAGATGTCAGCACAAAAGCCTCATTCTATTGGGGGGTATAATAAGCATCTACTTCCATGAGTAGTTCATGAATGTCAAGAAGGCCTCCAAGTTCTACATGATGTCTTATCTTGTTTACTCACTAGCCGAGCAAAGGCTGTATGGTGGATTATTTGTGGCACCTGATGAGGAACCAGGTCAAACATTGAAGGTCTATGACAGATATCCCTAGCTCTAGTTGAGGAATTTCAAGGAGTATTGCAAGGTGAATGATGCCTTTGTTGGTCATGTCATCAGGTTGCTTGGAGGGGATTTTGAAAGGAGAGTCTCTCACAGTGCTTGGGCATTCTTGAAACAATACGCCTTTTTATTCATTCAGTACCCCAAGTTCACATATATTCGTGCCCAAGGTTTCATAGAGATGCTGAATAAGCTGCCCTAGTACCCCAATGACTGGATTATCCTATTAGAACTCTCTCAGTAGCATACATTTGGTAGGGATCCCTTATCCCTTGGCTTTTGGCCAGGGTATGTATAAATTGCAAACCTCCCAGTGTGCTAGGAATTTTGAGAAGGAATTGGAAGAATATCATTTTCTCCTACACACTGCTCACCCACGAATGGAAACATATGGGCATGTAAGGAAGGAACTAGGGCTAGGGTACCCCCATTTTCATCACGTTGAAGATTTCTGGGCAGATTGCCAAGATGACAGGGAGGTGCATGCAAGGCATTACATGTGAATGACTATGTACTTCATAAAAATAGTACAAATATTTTCTGTATCTAATCAAGTTGAAGAAGATGAAAGCATCATCATGGAACCCAAGTACAATGTAGTTGCCAACTTACCACTGCCAGCAATAGATTGGGATGAGAAAGAGGTTGATGACCTTGATATTATAACCAAGCCAATTCAGGCTCGTACCAAAGAATGGGTTAATGGACAAGTAGGCAGATTGAAGCAACAAGGGGTTGTCCTAACATATGAGGGGCTCAAGAGTGAGCCTAGTGTTACAGAGGATGTTGCTTCTACAACCTCAACAAGAGGAAAATCCAAATCTCCTTTGCTCACAAGATAAAAGAAGAGGAAATGGGCTGAGGAAGAGCAGTCACTAGATCCAAAGGTATATTTAAGAAAAGATTCAGAAGGTTCACCCTTGAAGAGGCACAAACATGAGGGAAGCATCATAGGACAACCAACAATTTAGGAGGATCCCCTTCATAAGGGTAAGGAAGGGAAAATAGATCAACCAAAATCTCCTCCATCTCTCCCTATTTTCGCTGCTCTTCCATCCATTTCCCAAGCCATGATTTCCACATTCACACTGGCGGTGGACATCTTAGTCCATCTCACCTCCTTTTTTCCCTCGAAACCTCCAGTAGGGCCCATGATATTGGTTGAATCCTCCTCCACCACAACCTCTCTACTTTCCTCTGCTCCATGTCTCCCACTATATCGGTTCCACTAGTAGCAATGACAATGCCAATGATTGCACTAGCATTGCTAGAGGCTTTCTCGTGGGACATGCAAAGTGTCCTCTCTAAAATTTCCCAAATATTTTTTGGATCCCATCATCCAAGCTTCCTTAAACCAGGTCCTCGCTAGTTCTCCACCCTTGAAACCTCCAACGAGACCACCAACAATGGAAGCCACAATGCTAATCTCTGAGGAGTAGCAGAAGTGCGAGATGGAGACTTCAAAAGCATTGAAGGAGGAGGCTGATGAGGACCATGAACATCTAGAATATGAACATTAAAAAATTGACAAGGTGATTTATGAGGAGGAGGAAATGGGGTCTTCTGAGAGTAGTAACGAAAGAGATCCCAGTACAAAAATCATGCAAACATTTGATGATGATCTTGAGGAAGAAATGGCTCGACAATTGAAATATGTCGGGGAAGAGGTAGAAAAAACTCCTCCCAGAGAAGAAAGGAAACAAGATGACAAGGCAACAAAAAATTTGGAACTCCCTATAGGGGAACAACAGGGGGATGTGTCACCTCCTCATAAAGAAGAAGAGAATGTAGAAGAGGGAAAACCTGACGGTGAGATTCAAGCTGACAAAGGCCTCAAAATTAAACAGCCTGAGGAGTATGTGCATAAGGATGAAGAAGATGAAGAAAGGGAAGGAATGGAGACTAAGAAAGAAGAAAGTCTTAGGAGCAATTGCCTACTAAGCCTCCCATTAAATGCCTTGTGTTCGTCCAAGACTCCGATGAGGAAGACAAAGAAGACACTAAAATGGAAGAAAAGGCTCCCAGAGATAAATAAATAGAGATTCAAATGAAGGAGGGTGAGGGTGATCATGAATCACCTAAGGGAAAATCTCCTATTCTTGAATGGCTAGAAAGGTAGCTTGAGAAGAAAACTCCTACCCCAAAGGATCCAAGAGCAAGACTGGAGGCTATCTTAGCCCAAGCACAGATAACTACCAAGAAAGAGAAGAAACCCAAAATTAGATCCAAAGTAACAATGGATGTTTTTGGATCCAGAACCATCCAAGTAGCCATGCCTATAGTAGGAGAAGAGGGGGTAAGTTATAATATTTCCATTATTGACCTAGGAACAACTACAATGGAACAAAGTGTGGAACACCTTTAGGAGTCCATCACTACCGTGGTGCACTTGATACATTGAGACAAAGTTTTGAAAGAGAAGGTAAAGGAACAAGTAGCTGACCTAACAACATACATTCAACAATGGTCGTCAACAAAAGAAATGCCCACCACATCTGCAGCTCTGCCCCAACTACTGTCCAAAGAGAAAATTGACAAGCTAGAAAAAACAAAGAACCTAGAAAAAACTATAGAAAACTAGTTCCGATAGGTTCTATACATTGGAAATATGGATATCATCCGGGCTATTCAAATAGCCAACAAGTTCTTGGACTTACACCAGTCTCTAGAAAACATGAAGAAACTTTGCATCGACTTCTTTGTGATGTATAGATCCACCTACCTGAAGATCAAGGCTATCCTTCAATTGTAAAGTGCCACATGGGAAAAGGAACTTGCATTCAAGAGGAATGATCATTGGCTTGTGGATGTATGGAAGAGGGACTTTGAGAATAGGAAAGAAAGGTTGGAGCAATTGCTTGACAAGGTGGATTTGGATATTGAGTGGGTCAAAGAGATTAGAGCAGACTGCTCCTGATATTTGAGGCTGATGATAGGGTATGACATACCTGTGGTGCAAATAGATCCAGAGAAAATAAATCCCCACTTTCAAAAGGGGATGGAGGATGAGATGTCAACGAAGATAACCATGGATTTCATGAGTTTTTTTGCCCGCGCCTTCACCCAATCAAAATTGTTCAGGGACCACACTACCAAGTATGATGAAGACTAGAGAAGGATTGAGAACAACTCCAAGGAATGGAGTTATCAATTGCTACGATTTGAGATGTTGGAGGTTGACAAGCTTCAGTTGGTAATTTTGAAGTTCATGGAGTATGCAGCTTTGAAGAAGGAAGGAAACCCTATTATTAGTGAAGAGCTTCTAAAGGAGTAGCTACAACAAAATGGGAAATCAACAAAAGACAAAATTGCTACAGTGTTGTCACTAGGCATAAAGACAAGGCTGTATTTTAAAATTGTAATATATTAGAGGGTAGGTAGAACCCTAAGTTATAGTGAATCTTGGCCACACAATGGGATTAAATCTTGGCCATTCGTTCTACTTTTTGGACACTATAAATAGGGGGTCTCCTCTCATTTTTTAGAGAGAGTTGATTTGTTGTAATGACATGCTACAAAAATTTCTAATGAAATTACATTGACTTGGTGCATTTTTAGAGTTTTCCACATGTTTCATGATTCAATCTCCCACTATTAGATGTTCTAGTTAGATTTCATTGTTGCTTTAGTTAGCTTTAAATTGCTTATATATATTTTGGTAATGTTGTTCTATGATTTTAGAAATTTCTACTATGTTGATGCCTTCTAGTCCATACTTTTTGCCATTTGCTCCTGGTAAATGGTCTTATAAAGTTAGTCTGGGCTGAAATTTTAAGTTGCTCTAAAATATTCATCTTTATTCATGCATATGTATGGTGGATGAATGGTGAAAAATCTTCAAACCTTAGAAGATAGCACAAAGTTTCATGAGACTGTGGTTGCTTCTGGTTAAATGAAACTTTGTTTGAAGGGAGTTGTCCGTAGTAGAACCTTCATGATCATTGTTCATAGTTAGTTGTAGATCCAGGAACCTTCTCTCTTCCATGCTCTTTTCCTTTTTTTAGAAACAACCTATGCTAAGGTTCATTGCACATTGTAAAGCTAAAAATTAAGGAAAATACTAAAGTTTTAGATTGTTGTTCGAACCTGTACATAGCAAAGTGCACCTCAACTCCCATCTTAGAAACTTCAAACTTTAAGATCTAGTTCGTATCTAGCTACGTAAGACTTCCCTATGATTACCAGCAAGATCACATCAAACATCAACTGAAAAATTCCATGCAAGTCATGACCTAAGACCTGAGAGACCTTGGGGTGATTTTCAACAACTTTTTGTTGGAGATTTCCTTTCAAGAGAGATAGTGCACCTACACACTACCTGTGTTGAGAAAGTGTGCAAAAAATCTATCAATAGAACTGGTGCTAGAAAGAGGGATTTGCAAAGCTGGATCGAATCGGATCATTCTCACCTAAAATATTTCAGAGAATTTTCAGGTCTACACCAAACAAGGGGGAACTTCAAAAGCTGCATCCTCCCACCAGGGAAAAATGAACTAAGGAGACTCTGCTTCTTCATCTTCCTCCTCCCCATCCATTCCCCTTCCACCTTCACCTACATTTACTCCTTGTTCATCCTCCACCCTACCATACCAAACTGCTTTTCCACCTCTCATCTCCAGCAGCTAGGGAGTTGTCTCTCCCCCGACCCTTCAAGTTTAGGGTGCAGTCCAAATAGCCGCAACCCCAGTGCAATCCTAGGCTGCTATCTTATAGCCGACATAGTCCCAAATTGTTTCCCCTCAACAACAGATACCACCTACGCCTCCTGTCATGGATTGGTTGACGCAAAATCCTTCGATGTTGCAGTTCAATACTTATCACAACATACCCGAGAATCTAGAGGGCTTCTATTCAAAGTTCAATTCTTGTGACCCACAAAGGATGACAGAAGAACACATCAAGATATTTGAAACAACAATAATAGATATGTAGATTGGTCATGAACATGTTGCATGCCACCTCTTTCCCTACTTGTTGGGAGATGAGGCTTTTTATTGGTATATCAATTTGCTGAGAGGGTCCATTACCTCATGGGACCTCATGAAGAATGCTTTTCTACAAAAGTATAAGATTCTGATCAGCCCTTCAGAGTTATACTGACAATTTATGTCCATTCAGAGGAAAATTAATGAACCCATTGGCTCTTTTAATGATCTTTTCCATCACGCCTTCATGAGGCTTTAGGATCCCTAAATACACAATGATGTTGTAACCCTGCCCATCTACTATGCAACATTAGATAATCTCATGTCTGCGTTGGTGAAAAGGATGAATCAACCACCTGTGAGACTAGTAGATGCTTATGTTGAAGCTATTAAGGCTAGTACAAACTTGGGGCAAAATATCTTTGGTCTACTGCCCTCTTTGGGTCCAATCACTCACTTGATGCAGGTTCAGGGCCTTAACCATGCATTTACTCATCAGACACCACTTATGAACTAGGTACCTTAGCTACCCATTGTCCCACACCCTAGACAACCAATGAATCATGCACCTCCCATGCCTTCTTATTTTTAGCCTCAACAACAACAAAGCTATCCTTAGGCTCCCCAACAACAACAGACGTACTCTTAGTAGCTACAAGTGCCATTATACTTGTCGAGGCCAAAATTTCCCCCTGCACATCAAAACCACCTAGCAACCACCCTATCTTTCTCCAAAATCAAGTGGCGTAGCTGAGCAATATTGAGAAAGAAATTGGAAGAGATGACAAAAATGATAAAGAAAATGTCCACAAAGATGAAACACTTGAGAAATCAAAATAATCAACTATAGGCTTCCCATCGCAGCCTCCAGGATAACCTCAATTGAGATAGTAGAGACAATAGAGACGGTAGGGATAACTATGAATCCATCACCTCTTCTAGACAAAATTATGACAGAGGACACAATTCAAATTAGAGATTTGAGAGGAGACCTTCTCAGAGGTAGAATCACACGTGGAATATGAGGCCCAATAATGGAGGTGTCCTCACCCCTCTCGATCAACTTGCTAACAATGAAAAGATGACCATTGGAGTGTATCTTGTAGAGGAAACATTGTCCAGATGGTGTCAGATTCATAAGACTAGTAGGCACTCCAAGTTGGATTATCCTAAATTCTAGAGAGCCGCCGAAATCTTTCAAGTGGATGTCCAAAATGATATTGATAGCGTCGGCTGCAGGGACATCATCCCATCTAATCCTTATGACTCTTCTTGTCTCATGGTCAATCAAGCTCCCTTTCCACGAAGTGACTGCAAAGAACCTGAGATCGAGGTCACCCTCGTTAAGAGTGAAGAAGTGCAAGAGGTAAATAACGAGCAAACCTTGGCTCAACTTTTTGATTTTGTAGATAATGGTCCAGTAGATGAAGAACAACATTTAGACGAAGTTCATATGTTTCACCAAAGGTCAACTCCCTACTTTCTTAGGAATAGGTAGGTGGGTGGAACCTTTACAACTTCTACCCCACCAAACAATTTAAGTACTCTGCCTGATCTAAATGCTAGCAATAATCCTAGGTTTCTCCATGTGCCCATCCAATACCTCAACAAAGACAGGCCACATAATTTTCCACAAAATCAGGCACAAGGATAGCCTCAGGGTCAGTGCCAAGACTAGCCAAGTCAAACATAAACCCAACCCGCTAGTTCAGCCATAGGTCAGGCCTTTGATTCTGAAATCGAGCAAATGGGTGAATATGTAGCAGAGGAGTTCAAGAAAGTGAAAATCAACTTGTCTACCTTTGAACTACTCAAAGTACTTGCTGTAAGGCATGCCTTCTTTAGGATAATTAATGGAACCTCATCCTCTAAAGTAACACAAGAGACATCAATGAAAAGGGTCACCTTTGAAGAACCTAGGTAGGAACCCATGGTCCAGGATATCACAGGGAAAAGGAGGGGTGTTCCCTCAAATTAGTCTACATGTAAACAGTTAGGAAAAAAATTGGATCCAAATAGTAGGCAAGTTCTTAAGGATCAACCTTTAGGCCATGCCATGGGTAGGACTGGTGATAAGAGAAAAGCTCAAGTGGCTCAAGTGGACACACCTATGGGCCTCTTTCAAGGAATCTGGAAACACCACCTTTCCTCACCACCATCTAGATATTCGAGAAGAATTTGTATAATTGCCTCATTGATTCTGGAGCATTAGTCAACATCATGCCCTTGGTTGTATGTAGGGCCCTTGGGATTACCCCTACACCTTCAAGGAAAAAGGTGATTCAATTGAAAAAAATAGAGATAAACATTGTGGGGGAAATGAATCGAATTCCCATGCATATTTTTGTGGACCCAAGGGTGTAGTAGGTTATTGACATCCAGGTTGCAGATATCCCCGACGCGTACGAAATTATTTTAGGCTGGGATTTCACCTATGCATTGAACAGATATGCTGCAACAGACTTTTCTCATATGTGGTTACCATGGAAGGGACTAACAAACCAGATCTACATCGATTGAGAGCCCCACATGAAATTCATGATCACTGAATACAACAACTTGAATGAGGTGTTGTTTGCCGAAACAGAGTTGGGAAACTATTTTCCCTACACATATCAAGAAGAAGTAGAAACTCAAGGAGAAGATGAGGTTGTAGAAATCCTCTTGGTGCAATGCAGCTCTCCAGTTGATTTAGCTCATGTGCCTCAAAGCATGGAGGTGTTAGTAGAAGTCAATAATGAGGAATTTCTGGAAAATGGTACCCTCAGACTGTTGGATGGATTCCAAATTTTTATAGAGAAGTGCATACAAAACCATCTTAGCTTGGGTGTAAGAATGAATTTCTAAGAGCTCCTACTCCCAAATTGGTGTAGGGTACATGATGCAGCTCATTCCAAATTCGAGTGCTACTTGTTCCAAATGGCGGTAGAACATGTCAACAAATTAGCCATTCCTGAGATGGAGATGCCATCGGGGCAGCCCACCCTTCATCATGCCGAACTAAAACCGACTATAGAGACCAAGGATGTCAACTCATACCTTAAAGGTAGTGATCGCCTCAGTGGCGCAGGCATCAAAGAGCCATCCAAATTCTAGACATTACATTTTGATGGATGTAAATCAAAGCAGGGAGCTGGCACTAGATTTGAGTTATTCATTCCTTTAGGTAAGTCTTATTTCACTGCCCATCGACTCCAATTTTATTGCACCAATAATGTAGCAGAATACAAGGCTTTAGTCCATGGTCTTCTTATGGCCTTAAAGAAAAATGCCAAAATGTTGCAAGTTTTCGGGGATTTCGAATTCATAGTCAAAAAAGTTAAAAAATTATATTCTTTCTATGATAGAAGATTTGCAAACTATAGGCATAGGGTTTGGGATTTTTTAGAAGGACTAGATGCATTCAATATACAGTTGATTCCTCATGCTCAAAACTACATGACTGACACTTTAGCTCAAGCAGCCAACACACTACAACCTCTATCCTTATTAGACCTCAAGAGGTTTACTGTTGAGTTGACGTCCACACCTTTAGTTCTAGATAATGTCACTCATTTTCAAGTCTTCAATGACGATAAGCACATCCTTGAATTTATCACGAGTTCCAATGTCTTTGCCACCCAAATCATTGATGAGGTCGATCCAGAGGAGGCTGAGTTAGATATAGAAGGGGTAATTAACCTCAATACCAACATGATTCCTCGAGGGATGGTTCAACTTGAATGCATATTTTATTTGGATAAGATTAGAGATCAGGATCGACAAATGAAGAAGGAAGCCATAAGCAACCAGTGCAACGCTCACAACCTTGGGACTTCCAAAGAGATAAAAAATGTTTTTATTGGAAAAGTATGTACCACAAAAGAAAATAAAGGGATTGTGGATGCTCTACAGAAATATTAGGATGTGGTGACATGGAGCTATGAAGATCTTAAAAATTACAACACCTCCATCATCACACACACCATCCCTCTCAAGTCTAAAGTGAGGCCATTTCGCCAATGGCAACATCCTATTAATGCCTTGCTGGAACCAATCATATACAAAGAGGTGTAGAAATTGCTTTTGAAAAGAATTATCTTCCCAGTCAGGAATTCTACTTGGGTGGCCAACTTGGTCCCAGTCAGAAAAAAGAACGGAGAAATCAGATTGTGTGTAGATTTTCGCAATTTGAACAGAGCTTCAGAGAAAGACAACAACCCCATGTCTTCGTTGGATGAGGAAATACAAATCATCAATGGATCCCAAATGATGTCCTTCCTCGATGGGTACTCCAGATACAACCAAATTATGGTGCAATATGAAGATTGCCATAAGACAATGTTCACCACCAAGTGGGGAACCTTTGCTTACAAAAGAATTCTTTTTAGGCTCATCAATGTTGGCACAACCTTTCAGTGTGCCATGGACATTTCCTTCAAAGACTTGATTGGAAAGTGCATAATCATCTACATGGATGAATTGACTGTGTTCTCGAAGAAATGAAGTTATCATGTCTCTGATCTATGCAAGTTATTTCAAAGGTGTAGGGAGTTTGGAGTCTCTCTTAATCTGAAGAAGTGTATCTTCAGGGTGACAGAGGGTAGATTGCTTTGACATATCATTTTAGAGTAGGGGATATCTAGAGACCCTAAACATATCTAGTCTCTGTTAAAGATTTTTCCACTAGGCAGCAAGAAAGAATTAAAATCCTTCTTTGGAAAGATCAACTTCATAAAGAAGTTCATCACAGGCTTTGTTGAAATTGTTAAGCTGCTCAATGCCATGTTAAAACAAGATGCCAAGATTGAGTGGACCCTTGGAGCAAAGCAGGAATTTGAAAAAAATTAAGAAAGCAATTGTTGAAGCACATGTGCTCATCAGCCTAGACTATCTAAAACCATTCTACATTTACTTGTTCACTTCAGAGCATTCCTGTGCTAGCATTCTAACTCAGAAAGATGAAGGGAGGAATGAGCACCCGATTGCTTTCATGAGTGCTTCACTGAAAGATGTTGAATTACACTACCACAACATAGAGAAAAAAAGTGTATGCCCTTTTTAGGAGGGTGAAGAAATTTATACATTACATCCTCCATAATAAGGAGTTTTCTATTGTTCCTGATCTAGCAGTGAAAACACAACTCATGCAAAATGAATTAGGTGAATGAAGGGCCAAATGGGTCACATTGCTCTAGGAGTATGATATGGAAATCCAACCTATGAGGTTGGTGAGGGAGCAGGAACTTACCCAAATGATCACTGAAGTAGCAACAGAGGTAGGACCCGAACTCACAGTGCAACAATACCAGCTTGAGGATGTTTCCCTGGGAGAATGGTATGAGGACATCGTCTATTATTTGTTGAACCACAAGTGCCCAGCTCATTTACAAGGGGTCTAAAAACATGCTCTCAAGCTAAAAAGAAATAGTTACATGTTGCAAGGGTCCATTTTATACAAGAAAAATCATGAAGGTATCTACCTAAGATGCCTTGGTAAGGAAGAAGCAGAACAAGTCCTGAAGGAGTTTCATGAAAAGTTTGGCACTGACCATGGGTTCAAGCCTTCCACTGCACATAAGATTCTAAGAGCGGGGTATTATTGGATGATAGTCTTCAAGGATGCTTATGGCCATGTTCACTTGTGTCATAGATGTCAGACCACCCATACCAAGGAGAAGAATGATGTTGTCCCATTGTAGACCATTTTGGAGGTGAGGCCATTCATGCAATGGGGTCTCGATTTCATTGGTCCAAAAATCCCTCCATCTGCAAGACACAAGTACATTCTTACCACTACTAATTATTGCACTAGATGGATAGAGGAAATTGCATGTAGACAATGCACCACTGAGGTAGTTAGAATTTTTTTATAAGGTTTCATTTTAAATCGCTTTGATTGTCCTTATGCATTGGTATGTGATAATGGACCTGCATTTGCTTCATTAAAATTTTTTGGTTGGGATTTTGATTATGGGATCACCCTTAAATTTTCATCTAATTACTACCCCTAAGGCAATGGCCTTGCTGAATCCATAAACAAGAATCTGATCACAGTGATTAAGAAACTACTTGATAGGAATCCCAAGGACTAGCATACCTAGCTACGATTCACCCTTTGGGAAGACCACACCTGCCATAAGGCTGCCCTTGGTGATTCCCCTTTCCACCTCATCTATGGTTTAGAGCCCATATTTCCTATCCATCTGAAAATTCCTACCCTCCAGTTTATCAATGACTTTTATGAAGGGGGAGACTATAGAGAGGCTCAGTTAGTTGAGCTCTTGCATTTAGAAGAAGTATGAGACCACACAATAGAAATTTTTTCCAAACATCAGGGTGTGGTTAAAAGATGGTTCCATCACCGAGCCAAAATCAAGGCCTTTAGAATTGTAGATTTAGTCCTATACTGGGAAGAAGCCCATGAAAAGAAGGGGGGACATAACAAATTTGACAAGCTTTGACTTGGCCCATTTTAGATAGCTAAAATTCTAGGAGACAATGCTTTCCACCTAAAGACCTTAACTGGTGAAGAGGTCTTGTTGCCAGTCATCAGGCAACACCTAAGGCATTACTTCCAAGCTTGACCTCTGTCGGGCTCTCCTCTGTAAATAATTGTGCATAGGTTGGTAGGTTGCCTTTTGGTTTGCTTGTGTTTTGTTGTTTTGCGTCGCTTTGTTCTGCTTGCCTCCTGGCCATTTTGTTTCAAAGAGGGAGTTCTTTGTCCCATTGCATTGGTCGTGCCTGTTTGATGAACGGTTCACTTTGTTGTTGGTCCTTAGTGTTCTTCAGCTAAACATTCATTCTGGACTATTCATCCCTAAAAGCTACCTACGAATGATTTCCTCATTTGGACTCTACCATAGAACTTGACCCTTGGTTGGATCTTTTCATGCATATCTCAGATCTTGCACAAAACCCATGTTAATTATCTCCAAAGGACTGTACAATGGCTACTCTGATTCCCTAGTAAGTAAAAACCAAAAATATTAAGCCTGTTCCAGTGACCACTATGGTTCCCAAACCCATTGTAGGCTTGAGTGCTTACACGATTAAGCAAAAGAGAAGTGAGAAAAAGAAATATTAAAGGATAAAAATAGAGAAAATAATAAAATCAAGCAACCATATGGGTGTGCGGATAACTCTACCGAGGCTATGGATTCCCAGTTGGCAATAGAGCGATATCTGTGGGAACACAACAACAACTCCGCTGGGGCTATGGATGCCTGATTGGTAGCAGGGCAATGTCTAGGTTACTTTTGGTGTTAGACAATTTATGTAGCTTGCTCGGTTAGAATAGTTGTGATTGATCACAGTTTCGACAGAAAGGAATGAATTCACTACACACACTTCTGGGATATCTTGTGCATTGACCCAACTAAGGACCCTATTCTCCTAGTTCATGTTTGGATATTGACCCCTGGTCTATGAAACCAGAGATTCTGGGTTCAAAATGAAGACTTATCCTTACAACGCTCGAGAGTGTTCCCCAGTGGAGTCACCATTTGTTGTGCCTTCAACACACATGCCCCATTCAGAATGAGAACCCTCTCTTATTTTTTCCTTGCTGGGTCATTTTGTTGCTACCTCATTTTGTGTGCCCCCTGTTTTGGTGTCCTAAATGGTCAATGTGCTTCCAAAGTATCATATTAAGCTGACCATGTCTCATCCCCTCCAATTTTTCTAGGCCTTGGTCCCTTGTGGAGTTTCCTTGGCAGTTTTCTTCTGCTAGCGGCCTTGGGTTCTACCAGGCCCGCCCCACTAGGTTTCCATTTGGTGTTCGTCATCCCAAATGGCGGAAGGCTTTTTCCTTCTTGAACCTTGGGGGCTAGCTTCTTATTTTCCACCAGGATTAACTTGAGTTGTGAATCAGACCACCTTTTACCCCACCGGGCCCATCTCTCTGGACTTCCACCCCCAAAAATCTGTGTTGTCTCCACTATTCTAAAAGGTCAACCTGTGTCGGCACTCCGACCCCTGTGTCCCAGACTCCCTTTTTCTATTGGTTTCTAAAATGAATTTAAAGCGACTGTCTGGTGGCATCCTTCTAGCCTTCGGGACCCGGACCTCCCACCGCTGTCCTAGAATTTAAACCCACCAACCCTCTTCTCACCTGTATGGGCATTAATGGGTGTATTAAATGCATGTTAGGAGTATAAATATCTAGTTTGGTTTGTCATTTTCATATGACAGGTTAGCTAGAGGAGTTGAGAGTAGATTTTGAGGGGTTCAGTGCATTCATCACCCGCCACCTTTGTGCCCGTTGTTGTCCTTCGGCTACCCTTAGTGGATTTTGCAACCTCTCCCATCGAGCTTTTGAGGTAGGTTTTCCGTTCGCCCTCCCATGAGGTTTTTTTGTGATTTTGCACTTAAATGATGAACAAACATGGTCTATGAAACCTTAATTAGGTAAAACAGGATGACACGTAAAAAACCCATGTGTTAAAATTCAAAGAAACCTAAAAAATCATCCTCTAGGATGAATTCAGAACTCTGCCATGTCGCCGCCATTCTTTGCACAGGGTAATTGTGCCCTCAAGGCCCACACCATCTCGTTTCCATTGAAAACTTAGCAAACAAACATCCAAGTGACCAAATGACGGGATACCCTCTTGGGCCTACGAACTCAGACCTCCGTTGGTAGATCACCGTCGAACTTGAACAAACCTGGATTCGGCCTCTGCCTAAGCTTCATAGGCCTACTCCTACGAGACTCTATCCCCTGGCCTCCGCATCTCTTCCGCCATTCCAAATGGTATGATGACTCTGTTTCTTTTCCCTTTAGGGCCCACCTCTCCTTTCACCATTCAGATTAGTCGAACAACCAAAATGAATTGTCCATCACACCCTCGGACCCTGGTACGTGGAGTGTCATCTGCAGATTTCCTTGGCATCTTCACCATTCAAATGGTCGTCTGGCTGTGTCCTTCCACCTCTAGGGTCCTGAGCCTTCATTTTTCATAGAGACCAACCAACAATGAACTTAGGCATCATTGCCCTCATCAGGCTTCGTCCACCAGGAATTGTCCCATCTCAGCCGACATGAAAGGGAGAAGTAGGACAATATTTCTGACCTCTGGGGGCCACTGTTTTGATCACCTAAAGACTTAGTAATGAAAATTTTCAGCCACACTTGATGTCGGGTCTGACCCATTGAGCTGCCCCCGCTAGACTTTTGTTCAATGAAAGCCACTTTAAACAAAAAAAAACCAATGACTTCCTGCCCCTTTAGGCCCGAATGCTTGAAACTCGAGTAAACATTGGCCCTCCTTCAGCCTCTTGGGTCTCAGACCCTAGGATTCCAATCTCACAATGCCATTTCACTTTGGCTATTCCCTGACAGCTTTATGGCCTTGTACCCTCGCATGCTCCCAAAGTGGCCCAAATGACCTTCAATTCAAAAATGAATTTCGACCCACATGCCAAAATTTAACCCTCTCCTATGTAAGACTTAAAACCATCAAAATCTGGATTTGGGAGAGATCACACAGATCACCCTACCCTATTTGGCCATTAAAACAACATTTATGCCAGGGAAGTCTGGCCCTTCGGGCCTGGGTTATCCAAACTCCCTCTAGTTGATTACTAACGATGTATTGAAGTAGAAGTATGATTTGATGAGTGATATATCACCTAATTGGACTTCATCTATGGAATTATTACTAATATTTGTGTTCTCGTGATTAGTTATGCTCACCATGCCTTATTTGCAGGATATATCAAATTGGGTGCAGGACCTTCGGGGGTGGTTGCAGAAAAGGACAAAGGGAAGAAAGCAGGAAAGGTTCCTCATGGAAAAGAGGACAAGGACCAGATGAAGTACCAATTTTAGGGAGAGTCTTTGCATTCAAAAATCATCACGGACTAGAAGGAAATTATAGATACCAATATCAGCCACATCGATATTGATGAATTCAATCAAAGGGTCAAAGTCCATCCTAGGATCAATATTGCACGATTAATCAGGAAAAGTGGATTTGCTAAGGTAGTGGGTTTTCCCTCATCCCTCATAGCCCCTAAATTGGTCATGGCCTGCCAATAGGCATATCAGCCAGTGACACAGACAATAGATGATAGGGATGGAGACATCCTTGCTGATATGTCGGTAGAAGCAATAACAAATAATTTCAACATCCCTACTTTCAAAACAATGGAGATACCAACCATAGTGGAATGTAAAGAAATGTGGGACAAGGACCCGACTAGCTACAAGAAGCTTATAAACCAGTATTGGCTTAAAGAGAAAAGGGGAAATGCTACTAAGGTCCCCCAAGAGCTCTTCTGCAATGACTTCCATGAGGACTACCATGGATTTGTCACCATGCTGAGCAGAGTAATGGGCGTCCCCAGGATTGGATGGTGTATTTCAGAGAACAAATTCTTTGTGGGGAGGAAGATGTCACCACAAAAGCCTCATTCTACTGGGTGGCATAATAAGTGACTACTTCCACGAGCAGTTCATGAATGTCAAGAAGGACTCCAAGTTCTACATGACGTCTTATCTTGTTTACTCATTGGCCGAGCAGAGGCAATATGGTGGATTGTTTGTGGCACCTAATGAGGAACCGGGTCGAACATTGAAGGTCTATGACAGATATCCCCAACTCCAGTTTAGGAATTTCAAGGAGTATTGTAGGGTGAATGATTCCTTTGTCGGTCACATCATCAGGTTGCTTGGAGGGGATTTTGAAAGGAGAGTCTCTCACAATGCTTGGGCGTTCTTGAAACAATACACCTTTTTATTCATTCAGTACCCCAAGTTCACATATATTAGTGCCCAAGGTTCCACAAAGAGGCTGAATAAGCTACCCTAGTACCCCATTGACCAAATCATCCTGTTAGAACTCTCTCAATAGCTGCAACATGTGCATTAAGTCCTTGATAGCAGAAATTTGGTAGGGATCCCTTATCCCTTGTCTTTTGGCCAAGGTATGTAAAAATTGCAAACCTCCCAGTTTGTTTGGAATTCTGAGAAGGAATTGGCAGAATATCATTTTCACCTACACACTGCTCGCCCACAAATGGATGCATATGGGCATGTAAGGAAGGAACTAGGGCCACAATGCTAATCTATGAGGAGTGGGAGAAGTGGGAGATGGAGACCTCAAAAGAATTGGAGAAGGTTGATGAGTAACATGAACATCCAAAATATGAACACCAAAAAATTGGCAAGGTGATTTATGAGGAGGAGAAAATGCGGTCTTTTGAGAGAGTGATGAAAGATATCCCGGTACATAAATCATGCAAACATTTGATGATGATCTCGAGGAAGAAATGGCTCTACAATTAAAATATGTTGGGGAAGAGGTAGAAAAAACTCCTCCCTTGGAAGAAAGGAAAGAAGATGACAAGGAAGCAGAAAATGTGGAACTCCCTATAGGGGAACAATAGGGTGATGTGTCACCTCCTCATAATGAAGAAGAGAATGTAAAAGAGGGAAAACCTGAGGGTGAGATTCAAGCTGACAAAGGCCTCAAAATTAAACAGCTTGAGGAGTATGTGCATAAGGATGAACAAGATTAAGAAAGGGAAGGAATGGAGACTGAGAAAGAAGAAAGTATTTGGGAGTGATTGCCTACTAAGCCTCCCATCAAACGCCTTATGTTCGTCCAAGAATCTGATGAGGAAGATAAAGAAGACACTAAAATGGAAGAAAAGTCTCCTGGAGATAAAGAAATAGAGATTCAAACAGAGGGCAAGGGTGATCATGAATTTCCTAAGGGAAAATTTTCTATGCTCGAATGGCTGGAAAGGTAGCTTGAGAAGAAAACTCCCACCCCAAAGGATCCAAGAGCATGATTGGAGGTTATCTTAGCCTGAGCATAAATCACTACCAAGAAAGAGAAGAAACCCAAAATCAGATCCAAAGTAACAATGGGTGTTTCTAAATCTAGGACCATCCAAGTAGCCACACCCATAGTAGGAGAAGAGGGGGTAAGTTATAATATTTCCACAATTGACTTAGGAATAGCTATAAGGGAATAAAGAGTGGAACACCTTGAGGAGTCTGCCACTACTGTGGTGCACTTGATACAAGAAGATAAAGTTTTGAAAGAGAAGCTAAAGGAACAAGTAGCTGACCTAACGAAATACATTCAACAATGATCATCAATAGAATAAATTCCCACCACATCCGTAGCTCCACCCCAATTGTTGTCCAAAGAGAAAATTGACAAGCTGGAAAAGAGAAAGAACCTAGACAAAAGTACAAAAAATTATTTCCGGTAGGTTCCATACGTTAGAAATATGGGTATTAGCTGGGCTGTTCGAATAGCCAACAAGTTCTTGGACTTACACCAGTCTCTGAAAAACATGAAGAAACTTTGCACCACTTCCTTGTGACGTATAGATCCACCTACTTGAAGATCAAGGCTATCCTCTAACTACCATGCGCCACATGGTAAAAGGAACTTGCATTCAAGAGGGATGATCATTGGCTTGCGGATGTATGGAAGTGGGTCTTTGAGAATAAGAAAGAAAGGTTGGAGCAATTTCTTGACAAGGTGGATACAGATATTGAGTGGGTCAAAGAGATTAGAGTGGATTGCACCCGATATTTGAGGCTGATGATAGGGTATGACATGTCTGCGATGCAAATAGATCCAAAGAAAATAAAGCCCCACTTTCAAAAGGGGATGGAGGATAGGATGCCAATAGAGATAACCACATATTTCATGAGTTTTTCCACCCACGCCTTTGCACAGTCAGAACTTTTCAGGGACCACACTACAAAGTATGATGAAGACTAGAAAAGGCTTGTGGACAACTCCAAGGAATGGAGTTATCAATTGCTACGATATGAGATTTTGGAGGTTGACAAGCTCCAACCGGTAATTTTGAAGTTCATGGAGTATGCAACTTTGAAGAAATAGAAAGGAAACCCTATTATTAGTGAAGAGATTCTAAAGGACTAGCTACAAAAAAAAGGGCAATCAACAAAAGACAAAATTGCTATAGTGTTGTCACT
Organism: Sequoia sempervirens; assembly: GCA_007258455.2. Lineage (NCBI taxonomy): Eukaryota > Viridiplantae > Streptophyta > Pinopsida > Cupressales > Cupressaceae > Sequoia > Sequoia sempervirens. The sequence continues at coordinate 35,156 of VDFB02031064.1, read as the reverse complement.
AGGGATAAAGACAAGGCTATATTTTAAAATTGTAATATATTGGAGGGTAGGTGAACCCTAAGTTGTAGTGAATCTTGGCCACACAATTGGATTAAATCCTGTCCATTCATTCTACTTTTTGGACACTATAAATAGGGGGTCTCCTCTCATTTTTAGAGAGAGTTGAGTTGTTGTAATGACATACTACAAAAATTTCTAATTAAAATACATTGACTTGGTGCATTTTCTGAGTTTTCCACATGTTTCATGATTCAATCTCCCACTATTAGATGTTCTAGTTATATTTCATTCCTGCTTTAGTTAGCTTTAATTTGCTTTGATAGATTTTGGTAATGTTGTTATGTGATTGTAGAAATTTCTGCTGTGTTGATGCCTTCTAGTCTATACTTTTTTCCATTTGCTACTGGTAAATGGTGTTGTAAAGTTAGTCTGAGCTGAAATTTTAAGCTGCTTTAAAATCTTCATCTTTATTCATGCATATGTATGGTGGATGAATGGTGAAAAATCTGCAAACCTTAGAAGATAGTAGAAAGTTTCATGAGATTGTGGTTGCTTCTGGTTAAATAAAACTTTGTTTGAAGGGAGTTGTCCATAGTAGAATGTCCATGATCACTGTTCATAGTTAGTTGTAGATCCAGGAACTTTCTCTCTTCCTTGATCTTTTCCCTTTTTTAGAAACAACCTGTGCTAAGGTTTGTTACACATTGTAAAGCTAAAACTCAAGGAAAATACTAAAGTTTTAGATTGTTGTTTGAACCTACAGCAAAGTGCACCTCAACTCCCATCTTAGAAACTTCAGACTTTAAGATCCAATCCACATCCAACTACGTAAGTTTACCCTATGATTACCAGCAAGATCACATCAAACATCAACTGAAAAATTCCATGCAAGTCATGACCTCACACTCGAGAGACCTTGGGGTAATTTTCAGCATCTTGTTGTTGGAGATTTCCTTTCAAGAGAGGTAGTGCACCTACGCACTGCCTGTGTTGAGAAAGTGTGAAAAACACCCATCAATAGTAAGTACATGAAACAACATGCAACAACATGAAAGAACATGCAAGGATTTCAACTCATAAAAACATGTAACCTCACATGCAATGCACACCCATAGAGAAAGTCAATTTATCTATCAAATTTGAACTCATCTTTGACTCCTACATGCTCCTAGTGACAACTCAATCTCCTTTTAGTAGCTTTCCAAAATTGTGTTGTGATAACTCAAAAGCAATGACACATGTCACTATGGCACAACTCTAAGATTTTTTCATGAGCATATCTTCCCAAATGAGCACCCTAGTGACAAGTGGAATAATTTTGTGCCTTTTACCAAACTCTTAGGAATCCAACCTGTAGTCAACTCATCGCCAACTTATAGTCAAGTCCCACTAATGAACACATGTCAAGTTATATTGTGTCTTTGAGAAGTTTTTATAAAATACTTTCTCAAAATAAGTGCCCAAGTGGCAAGTGGAACAATATCACACTTCTCCCTGAATCGCAACCAACTTGTAGAAAACTCACTATTGACTTCTTGTCATGTCCCACAAAGTGATTTATCAACTTTGAAAGACACCACTTAGGATTTAATAAATTAAAACTGCAACATAAGGGAAATTAAAATTAATTATTTCAACATGGGACTCACTAATTTTGAGACCCTAATCCCAACATTCTCCCACTTGTCGAGGACCTTAGAGGAGTTTTTGTATCACTACTTAGGCCACAACGTCCATAGAATCGATGCACCATCTAAACTTTGTTGTGTTCAATAGCTTTGTTAACGTATCAACAACATTCACAAATGTGTCCAACTTTTCCAAGTTCACCTTTTCATCTTCCACCATATCATGAAGAAAATGGAACATCACATAAATGTTCTTTTTTTTGACATGGAAACTAGGATTTTTTGCTAAATATATAGCACTTTGGCTATCACAATAGATAGTAATCTGTCTTACATCAGAACCAACATATGAACATAGTACCCTAAGCCAAATGGCCTCTTTATAAGCATGAGTAGCTACCATGCACTCTACTTTAGTAGTGGCAAAATCTACTACAACTTTCCGCTTACTCATCCAACTTATTGCACCACCAAACATCATGAAAACATATCCATTGGTGGATCTCCTACTATCAATGTCACTTGCCCAATTTGAATCAACATATCCATGAATGCTCATTGATTTTTGAGGTCTAGTAGGATAACCATGAAGACATAGGGCATACTTGGAAGTACCCCACAAGTACGTAAACACTCTCTTTATCACATCCTAGTTCACTTGTCCAAGATATCCATAAATCAACTAAGGACTCCCACTCCTTGGGAAATTTTTGGTCTTGTATAGACCATAGTATACATCAAGCTACCAACAATACTCACATAAAGAAATCTGGTCATGTCCTCCATCTAGATAGGATATTTTGGATGATCCTCCACAAAAAGCTTCATCCCTTGCATAACATGAACAACTAACTATCTACAAGTAGTAATGTTGAATCTATCCAACACAGAGTTGACATACTTGCTCTAGCTTAAAAATAAAGCTTTATGTTAGCTCTATCTCTTTTGATATGAATCCCTAGAATATACCTCACTACACTTAGACCTTTCATCTTAAATTGTGCTGCCAAATGAGACTTCAAATTTGAAATCATACTTTTTCCATTCCTAATGAACAACATATCATCCACATATAGGACAATAATGAGAATGAAACCATTATTAGTCTTGTATAGCCATAATTTTCAATTTGGATCTCATAAATCTCAAGGAAAATACATAGGTGTCAAAATTTTCGTACCACATCCTAGGAGATTTTTTTAGAACATATAAATATTTTCTCAAATTGCACACTATATTCTCTTTTCCTTTCATAACAAAATGCTCTAGTTGTGACATAATTTTCCTCCTCCAAATCACCATGAAGGAAACTTTTCACATCGATTTTCTTGACTTCAAATTCATGAGTTGTTGCAAGTGATCACAAGAAATGAGTGGATGTCATCTTCGCTACATAAGAGAAAATATTTTTATAATCTATTCCCTCCACTTGGGAATATCCCTTCATGACCAACCTTGCATTATGCTTCTCAACACTAGCATCAGGACCCATTTTCTTCTTAAACACCCATTTACACCCAATGAGTTTTTGTCTTCCAGGAAAGGTACCAGATCCTATGTAGCATTATTTTTAAATGTAGCCATCTCTTCATGGATTCCATCCAGGAATTTTCATCATGCATACCCATATCCTCTCTAACTATCCTAGGCTCATTAGTGTTAGCAATCAAAGAAAATATGTAACTGGAATCCAACATAAATTACCTAGATCTATCTAGTTGTCGCCTTTCTCATGTAGACCTCCTCAATTACTAAGGTTGAGGTTCTTTCTCTTCTTCAGAGCTATTAGAGTTGCTAGAGCTCTCCTCATCAATAGGTCCATAAGAGTACATAGTTAATCTCTTAGGAGTGGGTGGAATTTGAACTACCCCATTCTTCTTTATTCCTTTTCTAGCTATAGATCAACTACACGGAAGGTTTAAGGTCAAACTAGAACTAAAAACTTTAGATTTACTTTTGAGAAGACAAATTTCCTTCCAAAATAGTCATCTATAATGAGACAAAATACACGCGTCTAGACAATAAAGGAACACATTAACTAGAAAAAACACATTAGAATGCACATAATGTAAAACCCTGAAAGATTTATTAGAACTAGAATAAAATGAAACATAGTGTTGTTTTCTATGTATATATAATGTTCACAAAAACCAAACTTGAGATTACAATAATCAAGGCCTTTAACAAGGCTCTTATTTTCAAGGCTCTAAGACCCATCTCAACATTATGGCCAAGCCTTTGGTGCCACAATGTTAGAACTGTAAAATTCTAAATAATTTCATAGGTTGTTTCATACCCCTGAGTTTCCAAATGAGTCCTCACCATATGCTCAAGGCCTCTCTTCATAGTATTTTGCTCACATTCTTCCCATTTTTGTCCCATGAAATCCATCTAGGTTTGAGTATTTCACATAGTAGTCCATATCGGCATGAGATTATCAAGGTCCCCCCGACCCATAATGCTTTCTTGTTAATTTACTTCTATGTTGCCTATCGACAAGACCTCAGGGATGTTACAATGATTGGAATTCACATGTAGGTACCTATTGGAAGGAGAGTCTTCTTCAGCATGGGGCTTGGTGAGATCTTATTGTCTCCCTGACCAGTGATGAAAGGAGCATGTCGGTGAGAGATATTTCTTCGGCGTGAAGTCACAACGGAACCATATTGTCTTACCGATCGATGCACAGAACAAGAAAACACTTCAGCCAAACAAAATATATTTGGTATGTGGTCTTACTGAATGGGTTTTGTCTCACTGACCACTGCATGAGGAGGTTTATCGGCTAGGCTAAGCGATATCGATGTAATGTCATAGCGAACTCATTATGTCTCATTGACTAGTGCACATGGACATATTTTAGCCAGAATAAAGGTATTCGGGGAAAGGTCTTAGCGAGTTCGAGGTGTCTTATCGACCGGCGATAAAGATGTACATATTGGTAAGACTAATATGCATCAGAATAAAGTCTTGGTGAGTACCTCCTATCTCGCCGACATGCGTAGGGGAATCATATCAATAGCTATTGGAGTAAGGTTATACAGTCTTACCGACCCGTTTGTCACGCCGAAGTGTTTCATCGGTGAGAGAATGATATGGTCATGGCGAAAAAAAGTGAATATTAAGGAAATTTCTCAGCGAAACATAAGATGTCTATGGGACATCTCTCCAACAAGAGAATGTTACAGCGACACATGAGAAACAAAAGAATACATATTGGTGTGAGACAAGGTATGATCTATGGGACGTCTCCCTGACAACAGAGGTCATAACGAAACATGAAGGATGCAGGATGACTGTCACCGAGACATTGGATTTCGTTGTGACTACAGGGTGTCACGGCGAATATTTGGTGAGTGCTTAGCAAAGCCCAAATGCGAACAGTTTCCAACCGACATGGAATGCGAAGCAATGTGTCTTTTCAGATGCAGATGTATAAATATCAATTTCTGACTATAAATGGGGGATGATTAGAGATAGATTAGGTAGGAGGATAGTAATAGAATTTCCACAGAACAAGGACTATGATGTATGATCTCAAAATGGAGATTTTAATGAGAATCAGTTGATGTCACAACTCATTTTTGGTGTGCTTATTGAAAGTATTATTAAAGTTGTCTCCATGGTTGGCTTTTCTGGTTATTTAAATTGGTATAACAAGTTTATATTCAGTTTATCAGTGCACAATTGTTGTATCTATATGGTTAATTAACCAGTTCTTTCAAGGAGGGATTAAATCCTTTTGATTAATCATAGTAATTAGGGAAATTCATTTGGATCATTAAGAAGAGCTTTCACAATCTTGCATGTTTGTACAAATTATAAACAAAACATATGCCAAACAATTTGAGTGTTTTCTAGAAAAAAGTTGCCCATTGCTATTTCATTTGACTCTGCATACCCAATAAGGCACTAGTCTCTACATTTCACCATTTAGATTCATTCATTTTCTTTACATCTATTAATTGAGCATATTAGGATTTAGCTTTGAATATTGTATACAATTTATACCAAATTTAGTTTTATTTGCCCACTCCCATCTGCCATGGTGGAAAAATCACTGGAAGAAGAGAAGATCAAAAGTCAAGTCTGCCCAATTCATATAGGTACACCCGCCTAGGTCTAGCAGCACCTGAAGAGTAGAAGGTTTAAGCCATTCAACCTTGTCTGTTACACTAAAACATATCAAGAGATTGGCAGCCTCTTGAGGTACCCTTTACCTATGTTTTTGAGAGCTAACAAATTGGTGACTCTACTGGGGAGTCAATTCAGAATCAAGGCCTTAATCATAGAGTTAGGAACTTTGTACAGACTCCACTGGGAATAAGAAATTTCAAATACTTTCTCACTTTTGAAAAAAGTAAGTGGCGACTTTGACAGAAACATTGCATTTGTTCAAACATGAATGGAAGAAGATCTCAATACAGGGGAGGTCATACTGGGGCTCCTACTGGCAGTAGTAAATGGACACATAAGGATGATAGGATTAATAAGGGTAAAATGATAAGTGAGGACATGTGCATGATGAACGAAGACAAATCATCAATACCTCATGGTGAAACATATGACCATTATGATACATGGAGAGATAATTCAAGTGCAGAACCTTGTACCCCAGAAGATCAAAGAAATCCCTTTTACGATCCTCAGAAACAAGTAGAGTGGCATGCTAAATTTGAAGTTGAGGGAATCATAATTCAGTGTGAATCTGATAAAAAAATGGAAGGTAATCAGAATGGACCCACTAATCATGAAGCTCCTCAAGATGATTATGACTCTTTTGAATTTCAAAGAAAGGAGAGAGAAGAACAGGAGAAAGCCCAGATGATATAATCATTGAGAGAATTCAAATTGCAGAAAGCTCATAACATTACTCAAACAATTGGTTGCCCAAAATATGTACCACCTCATAAATAGGGTAATCATGGTGCAGGGCCTTCTGATCTTCCAAAGGTTCCTCACAATCAGATAGGGAATCAATATAAACAGCCAAAGCATCCACCACATATTCCCTCACAACATACAAATATATAGCCACCTCATGGTTAGTATTATATCACACAAAATAATACACAATACAATAACCCTATGTACCAATATCAACATTCACCTAACTCTCCCCCCCATCAATACATAATAATGATCAAATAATTTGACTTGACAGGGTTTCAATGATACCCTTACCCTATGGATAACAGCTGGAGAAGTCTGGTTCCTAAGTTTACAAGGAGTAGTGCAATTTCTGCTGAAGATCATTTGGGGAGTTTCAATGCTTTCAGCGAAGACTTGGATGTGCCATATGAAGATCTACATATGAGGCTATTCATGATTTCACTCATTCATGAAGCTAGGGATTGGTTTAATAACCTACCGATAGCTTCTATTGATTCTCTCCAAGGATTTTAGGATCAATTTCTCGAGCACTATGGAAAATTCTCTACATCAAATTGGGCTTCCCATAGGTTCATACAGATTCAAACAATCAAAACTTGCAACAATATGTATGCCAGGATCAACAATTT
>VDFB02031064.1:0-27906 GCA_007258455.2 Sequoia sempervirens | reverse complement strand
AAATGATCACTGAAGTAGCAACAGAGGTAGGACCCGAACTCACAGTGCAACAATACCAGCTTGAGGATGTTTCCCTGGGAGAATGGTATGAGGACATCGTCTATTATTTGTTGAACCACAAGTGCCCAGCTCATTTACAAGGGGTCTAAAAACATGCTCTCAAGCTAAAAAGAAATAGTTACATGTTGCAAGGGTCCATTTTATACAAGAAAAATCATGAAGGTATCTACCTAAGATGCCTTGGTAAGGAAGAAGCAGAACAAGTCCTGAAGGAGTTTCATGAAAAGTTTGGCACTGACCATGGGTTCAAGCCTTCCACTGCACATAAGATTCTAAGAGCGGGGTATTATTGGATGATAGTCTTCAAGGATGCTTATGGCCATGTTCACTTGTGTCATAGATGTCAGACCACCCATACCAAGGAGAAGAATGATGTTGTCCCATTGTAGACCATTTTGGAGGTGAGGCCATTCATGCAATGGGGTCTCGATTTCATTGGTCCAAAAATCCCTCCATCTGCAAGACACAAGTACATTCTTACCACTACTAATTATTGCACTAGATGGATAGAGGAAATTGCATGTAGACAATGCACCACTGAGGTAGTTAGAATTTTTTTATAAGGTTTCATTTTAAATCGCTTTGATTGTCCTTATGCATTGGTATGTGATAATGGACCTGCATTTGCTTCATTAAAATTTTTTGGTTGGGATTTTGATTATGGGATCACCCTTAAATTTTCATCTAATTACTACCCCTAAGGCAATGGCCTTGCTGAATCCATAAACAAGAATCTGATCACAGTGATTAAGAAACTACTTGATAGGAATCCCAAGGACTAGCATACCTAGCTACGATTCACCCTTTGGGAAGACCACACCTGCCATAAGGCTGCCCTTGGTGATTCCCCTTTCCACCTCATCTATGGTTTAGAGCCCATATTTCCTATCCATCTGAAAATTCCTACCCTCCAGTTTATCAATGACTTTTATGAAGGGGGAGACTATAGAGAGGCTCAGTTAGTTGAGCTCTTGCATTTAGAAGAAGTATGAGACCACACAATAGAAATTTTTTCCAAACATCAGGGTGTGGTTAAAAGATGGTTCCATCACCGAGCCAAAATCAAGGCCTTTAGAATTGTAGATTTAGTCCTATACTGGGAAGAAGCCCATGAAAAGAAGGGGGGACATAACAAATTTGACAAGCTTTGACTTGGCCCATTTTAGATAGCTAAAATTCTAGGAGACAATGCTTTCCACCTAAAGACCTTAACTGGTGAAGAGGTCTTGTTGCCAGTCATCAGGCAACACCTAAGGCATTACTTCCAAGCTTGACCTCTGTCGGGCTCTCCTCTGTAAATAATTGTGCATAGGTTGGTAGGTTGCCTTTTGGTTTGCTTGTGTTTTGTTGTTTTGCGTCGCTTTGTTCTGCTTGCCTCCTGGCCATTTTGTTTCAAAGAGGGAGTTCTTTGTCCCATTGCATTGGTCGTGCCTGTTTGATGAACGGTTCACTTTGTTGTTGGTCCTTAGTGTTCTTCAGCTAAACATTCATTCTGGACTATTCATCCCTAAAAGCTACCTACGAATGATTTCCTCATTTGGACTCTACCATAGAACTTGACCCTTGGTTGGATCTTTTCATGCATATCTCAGATCTTGCACAAAACCCATGTTAATTATCTCCAAAGGACTGTACAATGGCTACTCTGATTCCCTAGTAAGTAAAAACCAAAAATATTAAGCCTGTTCCAGTGACCACTATGGTTCCCAAACCCATTGTAGGCTTGAGTGCTTACACGATTAAGCAAAAGAGAAGTGAGAAAAAGAAATATTAAAGGATAAAAATAGAGAAAATAATAAAATCAAGCAACCATATGGGTGTGCGGATAACTCTACCGAGGCTATGGATTCCCAGTTGGCAATAGAGCGATATCTGTGGGAACACAACAACAACTCCGCTGGGGCTATGGATGCCTGATTGGTAGCAGGGCAATGTCTAGGTTACTTTTGGTGTTAGACAATTTATGTAGCTTGCTCGGTTAGAATAGTTGTGATTGATCACAGTTTCGACAGAAAGGAATGAATTCACTACACACACTTCTGGGATATCTTGTGCATTGACCCAACTAAGGACCCTATTCTCCTAGTTCATGTTTGGATATTGACCCCTGGTCTATGAAACCAGAGATTCTGGGTTCAAAATGAAGACTTATCCTTACAACGCTCGAGAGTGTTCCCCAGTGGAGTCACCATTTGTTGTGCCTTCAACACACATGCCCCATTCAGAATGAGAACCCTCTCTTATTTTTTCCTTGCTGGGTCATTTTGTTGCTACCTCATTTTGTGTGCCCCCTGTTTTGGTGTCCTAAATGGTCAATGTGCTTCCAAAGTATCATATTAAGCTGACCATGTCTCATCCCCTCCAATTTTTCTAGGCCTTGGTCCCTTGTGGAGTTTCCTTGGCAGTTTTCTTCTGCTAGCGGCCTTGGGTTCTACCAGGCCCGCCCCACTAGGTTTCCATTTGGTGTTCGTCATCCCAAATGGCGGAAGGCTTTTTCCTTCTTGAACCTTGGGGGCTAGCTTCTTATTTTCCACCAGGATTAACTTGAGTTGTGAATCAGACCACCTTTTACCCCACCGGGCCCATCTCTCTGGACTTCCACCCCCAAAAATCTGTGTTGTCTCCACTATTCTAAAAGGTCAACCTGTGTCGGCACTCCGACCCCTGTGTCCCAGACTCCCTTTTTCTATTGGTTTCTAAAATGAATTTAAAGCGACTGTCTGGTGGCATCCTTCTAGCCTTCGGGACCCGGACCTCCCACCGCTGTCCTAGAATTTAAACCCACCAACCCTCTTCTCACCTGTATGGGCATTAATGGGTGTATTAAATGCATGTTAGGAGTATAAATATCTAGTTTGGTTTGTCATTTTCATATGACAGGTTAGCTAGAGGAGTTGAGAGTAGATTTTGAGGGGTTCAGTGCATTCATCACCCGCCACCTTTGTGCCCGTTGTTGTCCTTCGGCTACCCTTAGTGGATTTTGCAACCTCTCCCATCGAGCTTTTGAGGTAGGTTTTCCGTTCGCCCTCCCATGAGGTTTTTTTGTGATTTTGCACTTAAATGATGAACAAACATGGTCTATGAAACCTTAATTAGGTAAAACAGGATGACACGTAAAAAACCCATGTGTTAAAATTCAAAGAAACCTAAAAAATCATCCTCTAGGATGAATTCAGAACTCTGCCATGTCGCCGCCATTCTTTGCACAGGGTAATTGTGCCCTCAAGGCCCACACCATCTCGTTTCCATTGAAAACTTAGCAAACAAACATCCAAGTGACCAAATGACGGGATACCCTCTTGGGCCTACGAACTCAGACCTCCGTTGGTAGATCACCGTCGAACTTGAACAAACCTGGATTCGGCCTCTGCCTAAGCTTCATAGGCCTACTCCTACGAGACTCTATCCCCTGGCCTCCGCATCTCTTCCGCCATTCCAAATGGTATGATGACTCTGTTTCTTTTCCCTTTAGGGCCCACCTCTCCTTTCACCATTCAGATTAGTCGAACAACCAAAATGAATTGTCCATCACACCCTCGGACCCTGGTACGTGGAGTGTCATCTGCAGATTTCCTTGGCATCTTCACCATTCAAATGGTCGTCTGGCTGTGTCCTTCCACCTCTAGGGTCCTGAGCCTTCATTTTTCATAGAGACCAACCAACAATGAACTTAGGCATCATTGCCCTCATCAGGCTTCGTCCACCAGGAATTGTCCCATCTCAGCCGACATGAAAGGGAGAAGTAGGACAATATTTCTGACCTCTGGGGGCCACTGTTTTGATCACCTAAAGACTTAGTAATGAAAATTTTCAGCCACACTTGATGTCGGGTCTGACCCATTGAGCTGCCCCCGCTAGACTTTTGTTCAATGAAAGCCACTTTAAACAAAAAAAAACCAATGACTTCCTGCCCCTTTAGGCCCGAATGCTTGAAACTCGAGTAAACATTGGCCCTCCTTCAGCCTCTTGGGTCTCAGACCCTAGGATTCCAATCTCACAATGCCATTTCACTTTGGCTATTCCCTGACAGCTTTATGGCCTTGTACCCTCGCATGCTCCCAAAGTGGCCCAAATGACCTTCAATTCAAAAATGAATTTCGACCCACATGCCAAAATTTAACCCTCTCCTATGTAAGACTTAAAACCATCAAAATCTGGATTTGGGAGAGATCACACAGATCACCCTACCCTATTTGGCCATTAAAACAACATTTATGCCAGGGAAGTCTGGCCCTTCGGGCCTGGGTTATCCAAACTCCCTCTAGTTGATTACTAACGATGTATTGAAGTAGAAGTATGATTTGATGAGTGATATATCACCTAATTGGACTTCATCTATGGAATTATTACTAATATTTGTGTTCTCGTGATTAGTTATGCTCACCATGCCTTATTTGCAGGATATATCAAATTGGGTGCAGGACCTTCGGGGGTGGTTGCAGAAAAGGACAAAGGGAAGAAAGCAGGAAAGGTTCCTCATGGAAAAGAGGACAAGGACCAGATGAAGTACCAATTTTAGGGAGAGTCTTTGCATTCAAAAATCATCACGGACTAGAAGGAAATTATAGATACCAATATCAGCCACATCGATATTGATGAATTCAATCAAAGGGTCAAAGTCCATCCTAGGATCAATATTGCACGATTAATCAGGAAAAGTGGATTTGCTAAGGTAGTGGGTTTTCCCTCATCCCTCATAGCCCCTAAATTGGTCATGGCCTGCCAATAGGCATATCAGCCAGTGACACAGACAATAGATGATAGGGATGGAGACATCCTTGCTGATATGTCGGTAGAAGCAATAACAAATAATTTCAACATCCCTACTTTCAAAACAATGGAGATACCAACCATAGTGGAATGTAAAGAAATGTGGGACAAGGACCCGACTAGCTACAAGAAGCTTATAAACCAGTATTGGCTTAAAGAGAAAAGGGGAAATGCTACTAAGGTCCCCCAAGAGCTCTTCTGCAATGACTTCCATGAGGACTACCATGGATTTGTCACCATGCTGAGCAGAGTAATGGGCGTCCCCAGGATTGGATGGTGTATTTCAGAGAACAAATTCTTTGTGGGGAGGAAGATGTCACCACAAAAGCCTCATTCTACTGGGTGGCATAATAAGTGACTACTTCCACGAGCAGTTCATGAATGTCAAGAAGGACTCCAAGTTCTACATGACGTCTTATCTTGTTTACTCATTGGCCGAGCAGAGGCAATATGGTGGATTGTTTGTGGCACCTAATGAGGAACCGGGTCGAACATTGAAGGTCTATGACAGATATCCCCAACTCCAGTTTAGGAATTTCAAGGAGTATTGTAGGGTGAATGATTCCTTTGTCGGTCACATCATCAGGTTGCTTGGAGGGGATTTTGAAAGGAGAGTCTCTCACAATGCTTGGGCGTTCTTGAAACAATACACCTTTTTATTCATTCAGTACCCCAAGTTCACATATATTAGTGCCCAAGGTTCCACAAAGAGGCTGAATAAGCTACCCTAGTACCCCATTGACCAAATCATCCTGTTAGAACTCTCTCAATAGCTGCAACATGTGCATTAAGTCCTTGATAGCAGAAATTTGGTAGGGATCCCTTATCCCTTGTCTTTTGGCCAAGGTATGTAAAAATTGCAAACCTCCCAGTTTGTTTGGAATTCTGAGAAGGAATTGGCAGAATATCATTTTCACCTACACACTGCTCGCCCACAAATGGATGCATATGGGCATGTAAGGAAGGAACTAGGGCCACAATGCTAATCTATGAGGAGTGGGAGAAGTGGGAGATGGAGACCTCAAAAGAATTGGAGAAGGTTGATGAGTAACATGAACATCCAAAATATGAACACCAAAAAATTGGCAAGGTGATTTATGAGGAGGAGAAAATGCGGTCTTTTGAGAGAGTGATGAAAGATATCCCGGTACATAAATCATGCAAACATTTGATGATGATCTCGAGGAAGAAATGGCTCTACAATTAAAATATGTTGGGGAAGAGGTAGAAAAAACTCCTCCCTTGGAAGAAAGGAAAGAAGATGACAAGGAAGCAGAAAATGTGGAACTCCCTATAGGGGAACAATAGGGTGATGTGTCACCTCCTCATAATGAAGAAGAGAATGTAAAAGAGGGAAAACCTGAGGGTGAGATTCAAGCTGACAAAGGCCTCAAAATTAAACAGCTTGAGGAGTATGTGCATAAGGATGAACAAGATTAAGAAAGGGAAGGAATGGAGACTGAGAAAGAAGAAAGTATTTGGGAGTGATTGCCTACTAAGCCTCCCATCAAACGCCTTATGTTCGTCCAAGAATCTGATGAGGAAGATAAAGAAGACACTAAAATGGAAGAAAAGTCTCCTGGAGATAAAGAAATAGAGATTCAAACAGAGGGCAAGGGTGATCATGAATTTCCTAAGGGAAAATTTTCTATGCTCGAATGGCTGGAAAGGTAGCTTGAGAAGAAAACTCCCACCCCAAAGGATCCAAGAGCATGATTGGAGGTTATCTTAGCCTGAGCATAAATCACTACCAAGAAAGAGAAGAAACCCAAAATCAGATCCAAAGTAACAATGGGTGTTTCTAAATCTAGGACCATCCAAGTAGCCACACCCATAGTAGGAGAAGAGGGGGTAAGTTATAATATTTCCACAATTGACTTAGGAATAGCTATAAGGGAATAAAGAGTGGAACACCTTGAGGAGTCTGCCACTACTGTGGTGCACTTGATACAAGAAGATAAAGTTTTGAAAGAGAAGCTAAAGGAACAAGTAGCTGACCTAACGAAATACATTCAACAATGATCATCAATAGAATAAATTCCCACCACATCCGTAGCTCCACCCCAATTGTTGTCCAAAGAGAAAATTGACAAGCTGGAAAAGAGAAAGAACCTAGACAAAAGTACAAAAAATTATTTCCGGTAGGTTCCATACGTTAGAAATATGGGTATTAGCTGGGCTGTTCGAATAGCCAACAAGTTCTTGGACTTACACCAGTCTCTGAAAAACATGAAGAAACTTTGCACCACTTCCTTGTGACGTATAGATCCACCTACTTGAAGATCAAGGCTATCCTCTAACTACCATGCGCCACATGGTAAAAGGAACTTGCATTCAAGAGGGATGATCATTGGCTTGCGGATGTATGGAAGTGGGTCTTTGAGAATAAGAAAGAAAGGTTGGAGCAATTTCTTGACAAGGTGGATACAGATATTGAGTGGGTCAAAGAGATTAGAGTGGATTGCACCCGATATTTGAGGCTGATGATAGGGTATGACATGTCTGCGATGCAAATAGATCCAAAGAAAATAAAGCCCCACTTTCAAAAGGGGATGGAGGATAGGATGCCAATAGAGATAACCACATATTTCATGAGTTTTTCCACCCACGCCTTTGCACAGTCAGAACTTTTCAGGGACCACACTACAAAGTATGATGAAGACTAGAAAAGGCTTGTGGACAACTCCAAGGAATGGAGTTATCAATTGCTACGATATGAGATTTTGGAGGTTGACAAGCTCCAACCGGTAATTTTGAAGTTCATGGAGTATGCAACTTTGAAGAAATAGAAAGGAAACCCTATTATTAGTGAAGAGATTCTAAAGGACTAGCTACAAAAAAAAGGGCAATCAACAAAAGACAAAATTGCTATAGTGTTGTCACTAGGGATAAAGACAAGGCTATATTTTAAAATTGTAATATATTGGAGGGTAGGTGAACCCTAAGTTGTAGTGAATCTTGGCCACACAATTGGATTAAATCCTGTCCATTCATTCTACTTTTTGGACACTATAAATAGGGGGTCTCCTCTCATTTTTAGAGAGAGTTGAGTTGTTGTAATGACATACTACAAAAATTTCTAATTAAAATACATTGACTTGGTGCATTTTCTGAGTTTTCCACATGTTTCATGATTCAATCTCCCACTATTAGATGTTCTAGTTATATTTCATTCCTGCTTTAGTTAGCTTTAATTTGCTTTGATAGATTTTGGTAATGTTGTTATGTGATTGTAGAAATTTCTGCTGTGTTGATGCCTTCTAGTCTATACTTTTTTCCATTTGCTACTGGTAAATGGTGTTGTAAAGTTAGTCTGAGCTGAAATTTTAAGCTGCTTTAAAATCTTCATCTTTATTCATGCATATGTATGGTGGATGAATGGTGAAAAATCTGCAAACCTTAGAAGATAGTAGAAAGTTTCATGAGATTGTGGTTGCTTCTGGTTAAATAAAACTTTGTTTGAAGGGAGTTGTCCATAGTAGAATGTCCATGATCACTGTTCATAGTTAGTTGTAGATCCAGGAACTTTCTCTCTTCCTTGATCTTTTCCCTTTTTTAGAAACAACCTGTGCTAAGGTTTGTTACACATTGTAAAGCTAAAACTCAAGGAAAATACTAAAGTTTTAGATTGTTGTTTGAACCTACAGCAAAGTGCACCTCAACTCCCATCTTAGAAACTTCAGACTTTAAGATCCAATCCACATCCAACTACGTAAGTTTACCCTATGATTACCAGCAAGATCACATCAAACATCAACTGAAAAATTCCATGCAAGTCATGACCTCACACTCGAGAGACCTTGGGGTAATTTTCAGCATCTTGTTGTTGGAGATTTCCTTTCAAGAGAGGTAGTGCACCTACGCACTGCCTGTGTTGAGAAAGTGTGAAAAACACCCATCAATAGTAAGTACATGAAACAACATGCAACAACATGAAAGAACATGCAAGGATTTCAACTCATAAAAACATGTAACCTCACATGCAATGCACACCCATAGAGAAAGTCAATTTATCTATCAAATTTGAACTCATCTTTGACTCCTACATGCTCCTAGTGACAACTCAATCTCCTTTTAGTAGCTTTCCAAAATTGTGTTGTGATAACTCAAAAGCAATGACACATGTCACTATGGCACAACTCTAAGATTTTTTCATGAGCATATCTTCCCAAATGAGCACCCTAGTGACAAGTGGAATAATTTTGTGCCTTTTACCAAACTCTTAGGAATCCAACCTGTAGTCAACTCATCGCCAACTTATAGTCAAGTCCCACTAATGAACACATGTCAAGTTATATTGTGTCTTTGAGAAGTTTTTATAAAATACTTTCTCAAAATAAGTGCCCAAGTGGCAAGTGGAACAATATCACACTTCTCCCTGAATCGCAACCAACTTGTAGAAAACTCACTATTGACTTCTTGTCATGTCCCACAAAGTGATTTATCAACTTTGAAAGACACCACTTAGGATTTAATAAATTAAAACTGCAACATAAGGGAAATTAAAATTAATTATTTCAACATGGGACTCACTAATTTTGAGACCCTAATCCCAACATTCTCCCACTTGTCGAGGACCTTAGAGGAGTTTTTGTATCACTACTTAGGCCACAACGTCCATAGAATCGATGCACCATCTAAACTTTGTTGTGTTCAATAGCTTTGTTAACGTATCAACAACATTCACAAATGTGTCCAACTTTTCCAAGTTCACCTTTTCATCTTCCACCATATCATGAAGAAAATGGAACATCACATAAATGTTCTTTTTTTTGACATGGAAACTAGGATTTTTTGCTAAATATATAGCACTTTGGCTATCACAATAGATAGTAATCTGTCTTACATCAGAACCAACATATGAACATAGTACCCTAAGCCAAATGGCCTCTTTATAAGCATGAGTAGCTACCATGCACTCTACTTTAGTAGTGGCAAAATCTACTACAACTTTCCGCTTACTCATCCAACTTATTGCACCACCAAACATCATGAAAACATATCCATTGGTGGATCTCCTACTATCAATGTCACTTGCCCAATTTGAATCAACATATCCATGAATGCTCATTGATTTTTGAGGTCTAGTAGGATAACCATGAAGACATAGGGCATACTTGGAAGTACCCCACAAGTACGTAAACACTCTCTTTATCACATCCTAGTTCACTTGTCCAAGATATCCATAAATCAACTAAGGACTCCCACTCCTTGGGAAATTTTTGGTCTTGTATAGACCATAGTATACATCAAGCTACCAACAATACTCACATAAAGAAATCTGGTCATGTCCTCCATCTAGATAGGATATTTTGGATGATCCTCCACAAAAAGCTTCATCCCTTGCATAACATGAACAACTAACTATCTACAAGTAGTAATGTTGAATCTATCCAACACAGAGTTGACATACTTGCTCTAGCTTAAAAATAAAGCTTTATGTTAGCTCTATCTCTTTTGATATGAATCCCTAGAATATACCTCACTACACTTAGACCTTTCATCTTAAATTGTGCTGCCAAATGAGACTTCAAATTTGAAATCATACTTTTTCCATTCCTAATGAACAACATATCATCCACATATAGGACAATAATGAGAATGAAACCATTATTAGTCTTGTATAGCCATAATTTTCAATTTGGATCTCATAAATCTCAAGGAAAATACATAGGTGTCAAAATTTTCGTACCACATCCTAGGAGATTTTTTTAGAACATATAAATATTTTCTCAAATTGCACACTATATTCTCTTTTCCTTTCATAACAAAATGCTCTAGTTGTGACATAATTTTCCTCCTCCAAATCACCATGAAGGAAACTTTTCACATCGATTTTCTTGACTTCAAATTCATGAGTTGTTGCAAGTGATCACAAGAAATGAGTGGATGTCATCTTCGCTACATAAGAGAAAATATTTTTATAATCTATTCCCTCCACTTGGGAATATCCCTTCATGACCAACCTTGCATTATGCTTCTCAACACTAGCATCAGGACCCATTTTCTTCTTAAACACCCATTTACACCCAATGAGTTTTTGTCTTCCAGGAAAGGTACCAGATCCTATGTAGCATTATTTTTAAATGTAGCCATCTCTTCATGGATTCCATCCAGGAATTTTCATCATGCATACCCATATCCTCTCTAACTATCCTAGGCTCATTAGTGTTAGCAATCAAAGAAAATATGTAACTGGAATCCAACATAAATTACCTAGATCTATCTAGTTGTCGCCTTTCTCATGTAGACCTCCTCAATTACTAAGGTTGAGGTTCTTTCTCTTCTTCAGAGCTATTAGAGTTGCTAGAGCTCTCCTCATCAATAGGTCCATAAGAGTACATAGTTAATCTCTTAGGAGTGGGTGGAATTTGAACTACCCCATTCTTCTTTTATTCCTTTTCTAGCTATAGATCAACTGCACGAAAGGTTTAAGGTCATGGAACTAGAACTGAAAACTTTAGATTTACTTTTGAGGAATTATACAAATTTCCTTCCAAAATAGTCATCTATCAATGAGACAAAATACACACATCTAGACAATAAAGGAACACATTAAATAGAAAAAACACATTAGAATGCACATAATCTAAAACCCTGAAAGATTTATTAGAACTAGAATAAAATGAAACATAGTGTTGTTTTCTATGTATATATAATGTTCACAAAAACCAAACTTGAGATTACAATAATCAAGGCCTCTAACAAGGCTCTTATTTTCAAGGCTCTAAGATCCATCTAACCATTATGGCCAAGCCTTTGGTGCCACAAAGTTAGGACTGTAAACTTCTAAATAATTTCACAGGTTGTTTCATACCCCTGATTTTCCAAACGAGTCCTCACCATATGCTCAAGGCCTCTCTTCATAGTATTTTGCTCACATTCTACCCATTTTTGTCCCATGAAATCCATCTAGGTCTGAGTATTTCACATAGTAGTCCATATCAGCATGAGATTATCAAGGTCTCCCTGACGCATAATGCATTCTTGTTAATTTACGTCTGTGTTGCCTATCGGCAAGACCTCAGGGATGTTACAGCAATTGGAATTCACATGTAGGTACCTATTGGCAGGAGAGTCTTCTTCGGCATGGGACTTGGTGAGATCTTATTGTCTCACCAACCAGTGACGGAAGGAGCATTTCAGTGAGAGATTTTTCTTTGGTGTGAAGTCACAATGGAATCATATTGTCTTATCGATCGACACACAGAACGAGCAAACACTTCAGCCAAACAAAATATATTTAGTATGTGGTCTCACTGAATGGGTTTTGTCTCACTGACCAGTGCATGAGGAGGTTTATTGGCCAGGCTAAGCGGTATCGATGTAATGTCATAGCGAACTCATTATGTCTCATTGACTAGTGCATGTGGACATATTTCGGCCAGAATAAAGGTATTCAAGGAAAGGTCTTAGTGAGTTCGAGGTGTCTTATCGACCGACGATAAAGATGTACATATCAGTAAGACTAATATGCATCAGAGTAAAGTCTCACAGAGTACCTCCTATCTCACCGACATGCGTAGGGGAATCATATCAATAGCTATCGGAGTAAGGTTATATAGTCTTATCGACCCGTTTGTCATGCCGAAGTGTTTTGTCGGTGAGAGAATGATATGGTCACAGTGACAAAAGGTGAATATTAAGGAAATTTCTCGGTGAAACATAAGATGTCTATGGGACGTCTCTCCAACAAGAGAATGTTATAGCGACACATGAGAAACAAAAGAATACATATCAGTGTGAGATAAAGTATGATCTGTGGGACATCTCCCCAGCAACAGAGGTCATAGCAAAACACGAAGGATGTAGGATGACTGTCACTGAGACATTGGCTTTCAGTGTGACTACAGGTGTCACGACGAATATTTGGTGAGTGCTTAGCAAAGCCCGAATGCGAACAGTTTCCCACCAACATGGAATGCGAAGCAATGTGTCTTTTCAGATGCAAATGTATAAATATCCATTTCTGACTGTAAATGGGGGATGATTAGAGATAGATTAGGTAAGAGGATAGTAATAGAATTTCCATAGAACAGGGACTATGATGTATGATCTCAAAACGGAGATTTTAATGAGAATCAGTTGATGTCACAACTCATTTCAGGTGTCAATTGTCTGTTGTGCTTATTGAAAGTATTATTAAAGTTGTCTCCATGGTTGGCTTTTCTGGTTATTTAAATTGGTATGACAAGTTTATATTCAATTTATCAGTGCACATTTGTTGTATCTGTGTGGTTAATTAACTGGTTCTTTCAAGGAGGGATTAAATCCTTTTGATTAATTATAGTAATTAGGGAAATTCATCTGGATCATTAAGAAGAGCTTAGTAATCACAATCTTGCATGTTTGTACAAGTTATAAACAAAAGATATGCCAAACAATTTGAGTGTTTTCTAGACAAAATTTTCCCATTGCTATTTCATTTGACTTCGCATACCCAATAAGGCACTAGTCTCTGCGTTTCACCATTTAGATTCATTTATTTTCTTTACATCTATTAACTGAGCATATTAGGATTTATCTTTGAATATTGTATACAATTTATACCAAATTTAGTTTTATTTGTCCACTCCCATCTGCCATTGTGGAAAAATCACTGCAAGAAGAGAAGATCAAAAGTCAAGTTTGCACAATTCATACAGGTACACCCGCCTTGGTCTAGCAGCACCTGAAGAGTAGAAGGTTTAAGCCATTCAACCTTGTCTATTACCCTAAAACATATCAAGAGATTGGTAGCCTCTTGAGGTACCCTTTACCTGCATTTTTAAGAGCTAACAAATTGGTGACTCTGCTAGGGAGTCAATTCAGAATCAAGGCCTTAATCATAGAGTTAGGAACTTTGTATAGACTCCACTGGGAATAAGAAATTTCAAATACTTTCTCACTTTTGAAAAAAGTCAGTGGCGACTTTGACAGAAACATTGCATTTTTTCAAACATGAATGGAAGAAGATCTCAATACAGGGGAGGTCATACTAGGGCTCTTGCTGGCAGTAGTAAATGGACACACAAGGATGATAGGGTTAATAAGGGTAAAAGGATAAGTGAGGACACGTGCATGATGAACAAAGACAAATCATCAATACCTCATGGTGAAACATATGACCATTATGATACATGGAGAGATAATTCAAGTACAGAACCTTGTACCCCAAAAGATCAAAGAAATCCCTTTTACAATCCTCAGAAACAGGCAGAGTGGCATGCTAAATTTGAAGTTGAGGGAATCATAATTCAGCATGAATCTGATAAAAAAATGGAAGGTAATTAGAATGGACCCACTAATCATGAAACTCCTCAAGATGATTATGACTCTTTAACTTATGAAGAAGTAAAAGCATGATTTGAATCTCAAAGAAAGGAAAGAGAAGAATAAGAGAAAGCCCAAACGATACAATCATTGAGAGAATTCAAATTGCAGAAAGCTCATAACATTACTCAGATAGTTGGTTGCCCAAAATATGTACCACCTCATAAATAGGGTAATCATGGTGCAGGGCCTTCTAATCCGCCAAAGGTTCCTCACAATCAAATAGGGAATCAATACAGATAGCTAAAGCATCCACCGCATATTCCCTCACAACATACAAATATATAGCCACCTCATGGTCAGTATTATATCACACAATATAATACACAATACAATAACCCTATGTACCAATATCAGCATTCACCTAACTCTCCCCCCATCAATACATAACAATGATCAAACAATTTGACCTAACAGGGTTTCAACGGTACGCTTACCCTATGGATAGCAGCTGGAGAAGTCTGGTTCCTAAGTTTACAGGGAGTAGTGCAATTTCTACTGAAGATCATTTGGGGAGTTTCAATGCTTTCAGTGAAGACTTGGATGTGCCATATGAAGATCTACATATGAGGCTATTCATGATGTCACTCATTCATGAAGCTAGGGATTGGTTTAATAACCTACCGATAGCTTCTATTGATTCTCTCCAAGGATTTTAGGATCAATTTCTTGAGCACTATGGAAAATTCTCTACATCAAACTGGACTTCCCATAGGTTCATATAGATTCAAAAAAATTAGAACTTGCAGCAATATGTATGCTAGGATCAACAATTTGAAGAAGAAGAAGATGAGTATGTATATACTCGAAGCCAGGACTCCATCACAAAATCAGGATGCAGAATTTCCCTCTTGGATACATTTCTCAACATAAGGAGACATGAAGGAGAAGGTGTAATTCCTCTATACAACAAAATGTCAAAAATTTGTATGCAAATACCTTCTCATTGTAGGCCTACAAGGGCCATGTTTGTTGAGTATTTTATAAGAGCATGGGAGCCTGAATCAATTTATTGGCCAGAAAAGCAGTGTACCTTTGATCTAGTGAATAAATTTATTGATGACATGCAGAGGAAAAGGTATGAAGGCAATGGTGATATCACAAATGAGTATAGAAAAATTGATCAAACAATGCAGCCAATAGAAGATGAGGCAAGTGCAAGTCGAAATGGTTCATATGATAGCTTGCATGAGAAAGATGAAGATACAAGAGATTTCTCTTGCATAATAGATTGTGACAGGGGAAGCAGTGTGTGTTATGAGGGATCTAATGAATATTCTGATTGTGAAGATGAACCTACTAATTTTGATTTACAAGGTGATTCTTACAATTCTTGTGATAATCAAGAGGAAGAAGCAATGGAGAATGTGGATCCATTTGATAATGAACAAGTAACACTTCCTACTATAGATGAGAACCATGATACATTTGATGATGAAGAGGAGAGTACGTCAACATGTGAAGAGAGTAACTACAATGATCTTGAAAACTGCCATGTTGATGAATTGGAAAATGAAATGGAAGGGGATTGTGTATCATGTCACAATGAGGAAGAGATTGAGGGCAATCATGTGAGTCTTGATTTGCAACAAGGAGATATTTACAACTCTTGTGGACATCAAGAAAAGGGAGAAATAATAGAAGATATGAAAGAAGAAACATGTTTACTCAGTAGTGAGAAAACTTCAGATTTGCTAACTCTTGAATATCAGAGATGTGAACACAAGGATGATTCTGAAGTTTTGTGCACAACTTACATCTGTTTTGACAATGAAAGTTCTTTGTGCAATGATTCTTATGACTCCTAGTGCATTTCTCGAAATGATGAAGAAACTTTTGAAGTTGATGAAAAATCTGAATCTTTGTCCATTCATGAAAAGGTATGTGATTTTGAAATTTCTAATTCATGTGGAGAAAACATTTATTTGCGTACCAAGTGTTGAAACTATTAAAATCTGATGATTTTTGCATATTTTTATGCCCCCTAATTCCCCATATGAGTCTTTCCTTATGCATATTTCCTTCATTTCATAATTTGTTTGCTCATATTTTGGCTCATATTTGTCCCCTAAATCATCTATCTATGCATTTTCCACATTTTTGTCTATATCGGCATAGGTCTCCCATTGTCTCCCCGACCCACTATGTTTTTCTACTAATATCTTATGTTTAGGTGTATCAGTGTGATAGCATTAGGGTCTCTCCGATCTTTTTTTCTACTAGCAAAGTTCTGTTGCTTATCGGTAAGATGTTTCTGTTGTTTTGGCGACAATGGTGGCTTCTTTCCGCATATGTTAAGATCTGCGGTGGGAGGTCTTGGCGAGTTCAATGTGTCTCGTCGACTTCACATATGGGTTTCTTTTCGGAAAAGGCTATGGGTTATCGACATCATGTCTCAGTGATCCATGCTTGTCTTACCAACTTGTGCATTGGGCTCACTTCAGCCCAACATATTGTTTCAGTGTAAGTCTTGACGAGTGCAGCGGGGTCTCATTGAATGGAATGCAGAGGTCACTTTATCAGCATAAGGTTTGTGGCATCTTGCCAAATGACATCGGCCAGAGATATCCTTATATCTCAGTGACAGGAAAGCACGTAAGGAAAAGTATGTATAGGCAAAACATAATCAAATCCATGTGACATCTCACCGATGGCAGAAGGCTATAGTGAAATGCAAAAGAACAAAAGGATGCTTCTTGTCTTCGGCATAGAAAATAGGTGGTCATGGCGAATGCGAGCACAGTGAACATGGGCAGACAACAATAAGTGATATATTGCCTTCGGCATACTTTCTGATGGTCTCAGTGATTGGTCCATTGGTGATTAATTATTTTCAGATGTTGTTGAGGGACGACATGTGTGTTTTTCCCAAATTCTATGGTGGCCGACATGGATTTCGAAGTGTTTTATTTTCATATGCTGGTGTATAAATATGCACTCCGATTGTAATTGAAGAAATGAGATTTTAGATTAGATACAATAGATTAGGAATGGGCACAGTAGAATAAATTTCTCATTCTAGAGACTATGTTGCATGTTTTCAAATGGCGAATTCAATAAAAATCAGCTGGTGTGGCAGGTTATTTCTGTTGTCAATTGTATGTTGAACTTATTGAAAAGTATTGCTGAAGCTGTCTCCAAGTTGATTCTTTCTGATTGTTTAAATTGATGTAACAAGTTTAATTTCCATTTATCAATGCACATTTGCTGTATTTGTGTGATTAATTGACTGGTTCTCTCAAGTAGAGATTAAATCCTTTTCGTTGATCATAGTAATCAGGAAGATTCATCTAGATTATTAAAGTAGAGCTTAGTAGTCATAATCCTGCATTGTTTATACAAGTTATGAACAGATCATATGCTTGGAATTTGATTTTCTGCCAAAATAAGTTTCCCACTTCTGTTTCATTTGACTCTACATGCCCAATAAGGCACTGGTCTCTGCAATTTCATTATTTGAATTCACTCAGTTTCTTTATATCTGTTAATTAAGTATTTTAGGATTTAGGTTTGAAGATTGCTATCAAGTTTGTTTTCATTTTGTTCACTGTCATCTGCCATTGTGGACAAAGAATTTAGAAAGATAATCACAAGTTAAGTCTACACTATTCAGAAAGGTACACCCACCCAGGTTTGCAGCACCTAAAGAGTAGAAGGCTGAGTTCTCTGACCTTGTCTGTTACCCTAAAGCCTATCAGAAGATTGGCAGCCTCTTGAGGCATTCAACCTATGTTTTTGAGAGCTAACACCAAGGATGATAGAAGTCCAGCTTTGATTGGTTCATACATGCATGATATTGAGGATATGAGTCATAATCCAATATCATTTCCAAATGGTGATATGGAAGAGGTGCAAAAGGTCTCAAATTTGTTTGTCTCAAATAGTGTTGATATGATAGAATTTTTGTTTCTCATAACAAGCATTCTGATGGTGAATTTTTAGTACAACTGGGAGAGTGTTTTATAATACATAACAGTGAGAAAGATAATGAGAAATATTGCATTAAATATGCATGTACTTTGTATGTTGAAGATAACAAAGATTTGTCCAATGATGGAGAATTTGAACTGCAGAATGGTGAAGGGAATTTGGGCCATGCTGAGCATGATGATTCTCTAAAAACTTTCAGTAATAGTGATAGGGAATATTGCATGAATATCTTCAAGAAGAATTTGATGAACTTAAGGCAAAACTAGGTGTTTGACAGAGGAAAGTATGGGCCTTTCTTTTGGATGGCCTTGAGCCATCATTTAGGGTTTGAATTTTAGACCGTAATGGCTCAAAACTGATGAAGTTAAAACACAGAGGATTAAGGGTTGCCAGTGTATGGACAACTCTTGACAATCCTCTTTAAATTATTTTCCATGCATAGTAGTTTAGGGTTTTGTTCATCTCCATTTCACATTTATTTCCATTCCCATTTTTCTCACTGATTCATCATCTTGTGTTTGGTCTACTCACCCAAAGATCTAGATCCTTGCAATGATCTCACAATCATTCATCCCTAGACAAAGCCACTGTTAGAACTATAAAATTCTAAACAATTTCACAGGTTATTTCATACCCCTGAGTTTCCAAACGAGTCCTCACCATATGCTCAAGGCCTCTCTTATAGTATTTTGCTCACATTCTTCCCATTTTTGTCCCATGAAATCCATCTAGGTCTGAGTATTTCACATAGTAGTCCATATCGGCATGAGATTATCAAAGTCTCCCCAACCCATAATACATTCTTATTAATTTACATTTGTTTTGCCTATCGGCAAGACCTCAGGGATGTTACAGTGATTGGAATTCACATGCAGGTACCTATCAGTAGGAGAGTCTTCTTCGGCATGGGTCTTGGCGAGATCTTATTGTCTCACCAACCGGCGACAGAAGGAGCATGTCGGTGAGATATTTTTCTTCAATGTGAAGTCACAATGGAATCATATTGTCTTATCGATCGACACACAGAACGAGCAAACACTTCATCCAAACAAAATATATTAGGTATGTGGTCTCACCGAATGGGTTTTGTCTCACTGACCAGTGCATGAGGAGGCTTATCAGCCAAGCTAAGCAGTATCGATGTAATGTCATAGCAAACTCATTATGTCTCATTGACTAGCACATGTGTATATTTCAGCTAGACTAAAGGTATTTAGGGAAAGGTCTTAGCGAGTTTGAGGTGTCTTACCGATCGGCGATAAAGATGTACATATTGGTAAGACTAATATGCATCAGAGTAAAGTATCATTGAGTACCTCCGGTCTCGCCGACATGCATAGGGGAATCATATCAACAATTATAGGAGTAAGGTTATATAGTCTTGCTGACCCATTTGTCATGCTGAAGTGTTTCGTCAGTGAGAGAATGATATGGTCACGGTGACAAAAGGTGAACATTAAGGAAATTTCTCAGCAAAACATAAGATGTCTATGTGATGTCTCTCTGACAAGAGAATGTTATAGCAACACATGAGAAACAAAATAATACATATCAGTGTGAGACAAGGTATGATCTATGGGATGTCTCCATGGCAATAGAGGTCATAGTGAAACACGAAGGATGCAGGATGACTGTTTAAGACATTGGCTTTTGGTGTGACTACAGGGTGTCACAGCGAATATTTGGTGAGTGCTTAGCAGAGCCCGAATGTGAACAGTTGCTTGCTGACATAGAATGCGAAGAGATGTGTCTGTTTAGATGCAGATGTATAAATATCCATTTTTGACTGTAAATGGGGGATGATTAGAGATAGATTAGGTAGGAGGATAGTAATAGAATTTCCACAGAACAAGGACTATGATGTATGATCTCAAAATAAATATTTTAATGAGAATTAGTTGATGTTGCAGCTCATTTATGGTGTCAATTTTCTATTGTGCTTATTGAAAGTATTATTAAAGTTGTCTCTAGAGTTGGATTTTCTGGTTATTTAAATTGGTATAACAAGTTTATATTCAGTTTATCAGTGCACATTTGTTGTATTTGTGTGCTTAATTAACTGGTTCTTTCAAGAAGGGATGAAATCCTTTTGATTAATCATAGTAATCAGGGAAATTCCTCTGGATCATTAAGAAGAGCTTAGTAATCACAATCTTGCATGTTTGTACAAGTTATAAACAAAACATATGCCAAACAATTTGAGTGTTTTCTAGAAAAAAGTTTCCCATTGCTATTTCATTTGACTCCACATACCCAATAAGGCACTAGTCTTTTCATTTCACCATTTAGATTCATTCATTTTCTTTACATTTGTTAACTGAGCATATTAGGATTTAGCTTTGAATATTGTATACAATTTATACCAAATTTAGTTTTATTCGTCCACTCCCATCTTCCATCGTGGACAAATCACTGCAAGAAGAGAAGATCAAAAGTCAAGTCTGCCCAATTCATATAGGTACACCCGCCTAGGTCTAGCAGCACCTGAAGAGTAGAAGGTTTAAGCCATTCAACCTTGTCTGTTACCCTAAAATGTATCAAGAGATTGGCAACCTCTTGAGGTACCCTTTACCTGCATTTTTGAGAACTAACACCACAACATTGTTTTCTCCATTAGGATCTCCATCTCCAAATTATTGGAACCCTTTGGTACCCAAAAAGAAACACCATTAGATGTAGACACCACAATATTCTTCTTTTCTTGATTTGATTGTGTGGATGAAGATTCCAAAGCCATTTTCTTGGACTTCAGATAATCACTATTGCATTAACAGTGCATTCATCTAGCTTATACAAGGTGCCAATTTGAACACCCTTAGCAAGCACCATAGAACCTCTAGTCATCTTGTATCCACCACTTGAGAAAACAACCTACATTCCCACATCACTCAACTTACTCACTAAGAGTAGGTTTTGTGGAAAACTAGGGATATATAGTACACCATCAATCCCCCTTACTCTACCATCAGGGAATCAAATCCTGACTCTTCCATGACCAACAATCTTCAAGTGAGATTCATCACCTAGATATTCCTTCTTGTCATCATACTCTTCATACTTTGAGAACCAACCATTGTGAGAGGTTAGGTGGAAAGAGGCACCCAAGTCTATCAACTGCACATATTTTTATGCATGCATTACCAAGGCTATGACAAATGCATCTACATCATCCTGAGAGGATTTATCAAACCCAAAATTGGAGAAAGATTTCTTTTTCTTTTTCTTCTCCTTACAATCTTTTTGAAAATGATCGAATATTCCCTAGTTCGAACATTTATCCTTGGACCTTTTACCAGGAGACTTCTATCTCCCTAAATACTTGAACTTACACTTCTTGTCCCTTTTCTTGCCTTTCTCCTTCGATCTACCACAAAAAGATAAGGCCTCCTTGGGCATCAAATAATATTTCATCTGCATCTCTTCAAGCAACATAAAAGAAAGCACATCTTCCATCTTGAAAGTGGTTTTTGTACTTCCAATAGCCATCACCAAGCGGTCCCATGAGTCCAACAAAGAACATAGCAATAACATACAATGGTCCTCGTCATCAATATTCACATCAAATTAACCCAATTGAGTATCAAGCATATTAAATGCATTCATTTGATCAATAGTTGATACTTCTTCCTCCATCCTCAAATAATATAGTTTCTTTCTCAAGAATAACTTATTTACCAAGGATTTACCTCATTAAATGTCACCAAGCTTCTTCCAAAGACAAGTTGAAGTCTTCTCCTCATGGATATTCAAGAGCATAGAATTAGCTAAGCAGAGTCTAATTAGACCATTGGCTTTATGATCCATTAGATCCCAATCAATTTATGAGGTTGCTACTAGTTTTGTACTACATATTGCAGCCCACAAATTGTGTCTACGAGCATATCCTCAATTTTGAGTTTCCACAACTTAAAATTTATGCCATTGAATTTCTCCATCTCTATTCTTCTAGATGTGCTTGCCATCTTAAAACTTCAAACAAGATTACACATATCTCTCTACAAGAAATCCTACTGAATCTAGATAAGCATAAAAAACAATCAAACCCAACAAGGATAATAAAGTAGGCCATGCTCTGATACCAAATGAAAGGAAATTCGAGTACAAAAATATTTTCCTAATGCAAATCAATCAGGAGAGGGTTACAAACCTTTGTTTCAAATCTTTTAACTTTTACAATTAACATTCAACATTGTGCATTCATTAAGTTATTTTTAGATTTAAACACATAAACCATAACACACTGATTTTAGGTGGAAAAACCCTTTTGGGAAAAAAACTACACACTAAAGAATAGATTAATTATATTACAGTAACAAGGCTATTACATACATAATAATATTCTATGTTGTTTTAGGTGACTCACTATGATATAAGTTCTAGAATGAATTTGGTAGCATAATGGTCCATACATGTATTATAATCTCCCATCTGTCAAAAATGCACTAATGCATCAATATATACTTCTCATACATGGGTGTTGAGCATCTCCACCTGTCAATCTCTTAATCTATGTATGCATGCAAACTAAAATTGATAAATGCATGAGTCCCAAGTGACCTAATTAGCAACCTATCAAACATGCAACAACATGTAAGGTTTGTAACTCCAAGTAAAAAAAGTAACCTCACATGCAAGGCATACCCATAGAGAAAATCAAGTTAATTGCTAAAATTTAACTCATATTTGACTCCTAGTCACTCCTAGACTTGACAACTTAGTCTCCTTTTAGCAGCTTTCCAAAATATTTCCAAGTGATAACTCAAAAGCAATGAAACATGTCACTATGGAACACCTCTAGGAGGTTTTCATGAGAATATCTTCTCAAATGAGTTCTCAAGAGACAAGTGGCATATTTTTGTGCCTTTTACCAAAATTTTAGGAAGCAAATGTACAGTCAACTCATCACCAACTTACAACCAAGTTCCACCAATAGACACATGTCACTATAGCACATCTTTTAGAATTTTCTTCAAAATCCTTTCTCCAAATGAGCACCCATGTGACAAGTGGCATAATATCATGCTTCTCCTCTACTCACAACAAACTTGCAACAAAGTCGTCACCAACTTATCGTTAGGTCCCACAAAGTGATTTATCAACTTAAAAACATACCACTTAGGATTTAATAAATTAAAACTGCAACATAGAGGAGATTAAAATTCATTATTTCAATGTGGGACTCACTAAGGTTGAGACAACTTAATCCCAACAAAGAGTTTAACAAAGTATGTTTAAATTTTGTACCCTAGTCCTTTTCAAGATCAAGGAAAGTAGAGAAGATGGATGATGATAATGTTAACTGGCTAGATGGAAATTATGTGGATCAAATGGATGATGATCTATCATAAAAAAAGGTGTGATAGATGGCATAGCTTATCCCCAAGTGTAATGGTACACATAAATAATTGATTTTACACATGATGCCCATGAATGGGTTTTAATTTTGGTACTTGTCCAATGCACCATATGAATGATTTTTTTCTAATAGATGAATTAATTATCTTTACTTTTTTCTTGAAATAGTTTACTCTTTTTATTTTTTTCAAATTTTTTTCATGGCATTGAGGATCAAATTATAATTAACTTTTTTGTCCATTTTTTGGTGGTAATATAGATTCTTGTTTGATGATACATAAATTCTAGCCTATATGGAGGGGATTATTTTACAAGATCATGGTAAGTTTTTATACATCCCAAATATATTATTGGGGTAATTGTTGATAATATGATTGGCATTATTTAAGTACACATGTCATTATAACATGCCATTAAAGTCCTTATGATAAAGTTTTAATATTAGGATATGAAAAATATGTGAGTGAAAAATTTCATATTTTAGTTGAGATATTAGTTTATAATGGGGGGATACTATAACTCCCAAAGCCTCACACCTAGGACATTATCCAACCAAATTTTGTCTAAAATTGTGATCGCTAGAAAAGTATGCCTTTTCCTTGCTTAATTTAGGAATAATTAATGATAAATTGGATTTAATGTCACCTTGGTCTAGTGTTGTGAGGTTTTTTACACATCCACATTAGGTCTTGGGCCCTTTTTAATCTAAATTAACTTAACTCTATCCTAATTTAATGATGTAAAATTTATTTATTTACATCTTCACATTGAATTTAGGAGGCTTGTAAATCAAGTGGACCTAATCTAGTGTTGTAATGTGTTTTACACATTTACATGGGATTTAGGACCCTTCTAAATTAAATAGACTCAATTTTTCCTTAATTTAGTGTTGTAAAGTGTAGTTATTCACACTTCACATTGTATTTTGGGCCTCCTTGAATTTATGACCTTTATATCATCATTAATCAGCCCCTATGACCCCATATTGTGCATCCCAAGGCATATTTTGATCAAAAACTTGACATTATCAACATATAGACTCAATTTATGCATTCCCCAACACTTTAGCTAACAAAATGGTCCCTGTGGGACCCATTCACCACCTTGGGTGAGTAAGTCCCATTTGAGCTATTTTCAAAGTTTGAGCGGGAAAAACTAGGATTTAAGTTTAAATTTCTTCAATGTTAGCCTTGGGGATCAAATTAATTATCGTGTGAGTGGATTTCCTATATAAAAAAGCTTCTAAATCACCCATCCATCATCCATCTATGTTATCAATTCAAGAAATCAAAGGGTTAAACATTTCAAGTCTCTACAAGGTCCTCAAGATAGCTTTCAAAGTCATTTCTAAGGCATGCAAGGGAAAATTTCTTCATCAATTATTGCAGCAATTCAAGATCTGTCATCATGGAAAGGTTCTAATTGCATTACTTCATGTTCATGCTTCATTATCTTATTTCATCATTTTTGTTTAATTACCTCAAAGGGGTTTGACCAAGGAAAACCCCTATTCCCTAACAATCAACATTTTCTCTCTCTCTCTCTCTTTGTGATTACAAATATAGGTGCTTTTAAGGCTTGGAGATCATTGAATATTAGGTTTCAAAATTGTTGGAGTCATCTCCCTACTTGCAAGGTCAAAATCTTCACAAATAGTCAGTCACAATCCCAGAAATCAGGGTTTTGGATTTAGACACTTGGAGGTACAAATTGAGCAGACCAAGAGCTATAGATTCCACTTCTGAGTTTCTAGAAAATTCAAAGTGGACTCATTCACCAAGAGTGGCAAATGAGTCCCACTGTACCTATTTTTTATGAGATTTTTATTGATTTGGATACCCATTTGGCTAAAATAGGCTTTGGTGTAGTTTTCTAGAATTAGGATTGATTCACCCAGAATGGTGAATGAGTCCCACCAAGCTTAAAAATTAGCATTTTCAAGATTTCAAAGCCATTTCTAGTCTTTTCAAGGTTTCCAGGTGCACACCATTCACATCTTTACATTTTTTTTATGCTTTATTTACATTTCTAAGGCATTCTTTAGGTCATTTAGCATTTGTTTACATATCACACCGTGTTTCCAACATTTTCTTTTCCAAGTTGACACTTGGTGGTTAACCCCTTTCTTATCTCAATCATCTCCAAGGATACCTTATAGTCAGATCTCTCGCATCCTTCATTAGGTTGAGATCTCTAAGGTTTCCTTGAAAGTGAATATTGTGAAATTGGATCCCTCTCCTTGTATCCATTTTGTGAACAAGGAAGTGAATCATCCATTTCTATTGTCCACATTTTGGTGAACCTACATTTAAAATACCTTCTTTTCTAATTTGGAGTCCATCATCATCCTAGATTTAGCTTGCATTAACTTTTCATTTTGCATTAGTGAAAGCTCATATAGCTTTCATTTTTGCATCTAATTTCATTGAAAATCATTCAAAATGTACATTTGCATCTCAAACCTAGATCATAAAACATAAAAAGCATCAAAATGTATTGAAAATTCCTATTTTTTTTTTTAAATAATCCCTACTGGGACTCATTCGCTACCTTGGGGTAAATCAGTCCCAAAATAGATCTAAAGCAACCTTTTACAACACTAAAAACCTTATTTTTAAGCTTCTGTTTGTTTCCATTGGTTAGTTGTTTGATTGGGTTGACTTTCTGTTACATGGATGTCACTAAATTTAGCTTAAATTGGTCCATTTTATGCATTGCTTCATTCCAAATTTTCATTTGCAATATTTTATTTTCAGATCATTGCATAATGTAACCAGTAAATTACCTTGTTTGAAAATTGAAAATTACATTTCATGTTAAGTCTTTACATTGCATTTTGAGTTTGCATAAATTATTGTTCAAAAATGTTAGCTTTGGTCTTTTCCAAGTTTGCAAAGAAAAAGTTAGTCAATAAACATGTTAGTCATTCATTCCATGCATTCTGTAGTCATGAGAGTCTTTTAGGATGAAAAAGTGGACATGTTCATGCTTTCCTAAACCTACACCCATTTTTATCTATCATATTTGTGAGAATGATGTGATAGAAGAAGATATAAGCATGGAAATTATTGATGATCATAATCTTTCTTCTCCTGATACCCCTCCTTTTCATGACAAAGATATCTTGGTGAAAGAAGTGCAATCATTGAGAATCATGAAGGTCTTGTTTGTTCGTCTCCTCATTCCCTTGGGAAGATAGTATAACAATAGAAGATAAAATAATTTCCACCACCTTACTTAGTTTACATTCCTCTCCCAACATTTCACATACTTGTGACAATGCCACAATCATGAATGACCATGAAAATGACATTTGCAAGGAAGACATGTTGATGTTAGGAGATCTAATAATTGAGAGCTTTGACAATCCTACTTCTCCCACTTGGGAAGATAGTATAGGGAATATGGGTGTAATTGTAGATAATCATTATAATCACATTGACTCTTCTCCTAATATCCTTCACAGTAATGATGATGATAGTTTAGTGTTAGAAGATATACTTGAAATTCATGACAATCTCATTTCTCCCTTTCCTAATGCTCCTACCGTATGGGAAGATCTATTTGGTAAGCATGAAAATCATAGTGGTCCTTCTCTTGATGCCTCCCCTAATTGTGATGAAGATTCTTTACAAAATCTAACCATGGATGAACATTTTACAAGCTCTCCTATTAGGATAGCTAATATGGCACAAGAGAATGAGACCTTAGAGAAAAATGAAAAACAAATAGAGCCTTCTCCTAATATCCCCACTATTGATACACAAGATAATCCAACCATTGATCATAATGTTCCCCTACTTGTGATGAAATCATTTTAGAAGAACCAATCCTTGAATGTTAAGAACATCTGGTTCGTAGTTCTTCTAAAAACTTTCCTCCTAGGGAGGATATCATGGTGCAAGAAAAGGATAACATTGAAAATAATGATCTAGTGTCCTTAGAAGAAGATGAAGAGGAAACATTAGAATCTCACTCACTAAGGGATGTTAATATTATTCAACCTCAACTCATCCTTTACCCACCATCACAAAAAACTCAAACTCAAAACAAACCCGAATTCATCCCCTACCCACCTAAGAATAATGTGTCACAACAGTCGAGTCATAATACCGTTGCTCATACATATAACACTAGAAATAATCCACAACCACAAAAACCAACCCTGAAACCCTTACCTTTGCCTAATCCCATATTTCCTAGTGTTCCTCATTTTCCTTCACATAGTGGGAAAGAGTATGATCTTGTTGAACAACTTAAGAATACTGTTGCAAAGATATCTCTATGGGACATAATTCTGAATTCACCTAATTATCACACTATGCTTCAAACTGCCTTGCAACAAGTTCCTATCCCTTATAATGCACAACCAAATGACATAGTAGCCTTGATTCAAGGAATAAATGCTAACATTGTTTTCCACCAAATTGAACTCCCCCTTTAGAAGTGCAAAAATAGAATTATGCTTTCATGATCCTA
>VDFB02031063.1:0-20481 GCA_007258455.2 Sequoia sempervirens | reverse complement strand
CCCCTCCCTCTCCCACCCTACCTAGACAACTCTAGATCTCTTTCTCTCTTAAAATTCTCCCTCCCTCTAAAGACATACATAAATACATACATACAAGCATAATACATATGTACATACAATCCTACATACATACAAGCATACATGTTCATACAAACATACAAATATATAAACATACACTCAATATGCATTTAACATAATGCAAGACATAACGCGAGCACATTATACCACACTCGCATTATGTCTTGCTAGACATGCTCCCCATAAACAGAAACCATGTCAAAACTGACATATAACGCGAGTGCATTATATATTGCTTTGGGAATCCCCAAGCTTTAGGATTGGTATTTTCCTTGGAATACCAACCCAAAGGATTGGAGGGCATTCCCAACGACCAAAGACGTGTTTTTGCAATTTCTACAATATTTCACATAATCAGGTTCATGCTCACCGTGATGATTGCACATGGTTCAATATCAAACAAATCGAACATTTGGGTAATGTTAGGTTCTCTCTTAGCTATCCAATGATGTAATTTTTCACTTTTTGATAATGTTAAGTTATTCATCCATAATTTATTTTGTTTGTATGTCTCTTTTTTGGAAAAAAATAATGTTTGGTGTTTTTTTCGTTATAAATAAATCATTCATCTAAATTTCAAATAAATCACATTTTTAGAAACTAGACTCCATTCTACAATTTTTTATTTTTTTTAAAAATCAATTAGTTTCCAAAATTTGTAGGGGTAGCAGGGCCAAAATTCTATTTTTTAGGAAGTGTCCACTTTGAAAATTAGTAAAAAATAAAATATTCATTAAAAAATTTATCAGAAAAATTGTGCATCAACTACATACTGTTACCTAACTTCTAACCGTAGCGATTTTAAAAATACTAAAAAAATTTCACCGTACGAGGGTCGTACAAGAGTTGCTATGTTATATTCTTCTGACAAAAACAACACCAATTTGTGTATGTCCCTCATTTGAACCCCTTAATCTCAACCATTTTCAAAATAAATTAGTAGTTTAGAAAATAGACTCGGAACACTTGAATCCTTCTTTTTGTTCAATCTCAAAATTTTGAGTGTAAGTATCCTCAATTTCACGTCCAAGGTTAGTATTTCCTGATTTCAGAAAAAAGTTGTCCACTTAAGTCCCCTTTTTGGGAACCATCTTTGTGCACTTACCCATATATTATATTTTGTAAATTGTCATTATGATCTCAATTGTATGTATTCTTAAAGAAAAATAAAGGAATCATACATCAATTAGACCAAATCAACCATCAAATTGATAATCTCATAAGCAATCATAATAGTTGGAATAAAGTAATTATGAACATCCTCAAGAGTCTAGGTAAGTGTATGCTCAAATGGTTTATTCTTATCCTATCTTGGGTAGAAATAGGGTAAATATTTAGTTCACAAAAAGTCATCCATAAAAAAATAATTGATGAGAACATCAACAAGGAAAGAAACATCTATGTAGTATTCCCAAAAGAGCAACACATAATTCATTTGTATTGGTTGGTCTAGCGAAATCTTCTTCATTTTATATTTGCTTTTAGGATTGTTGTTTACAATTTTATATGGGGGATGGGTTTTGAAAATATTGGTAGCAACACTGACAAGTTATAGCAATGAAATTAAGAAAATTATAATAGCAAACATGCTCCTTTAGTTTATAGAGGTGCTCCAACTAGGGGATATCATTTTCATTATAGGGAATGCCGATTTTTTCTATGTTTCTCAAGCTCCAAGAGAGATCTTATGATATGTTCTTGGTCTATGCTTATGTTGATCAAATTCCTTATGGTTTGTTAACTACAAAATATAAATGCCTTGAATGGTTATTCTTTTTGATTTGTTAGAGAAAAATGGAAAAATGTGATAGTTTTATAATTATCAAGATTTTAGGATAAGCCTTGGGGAGCTTCCAAGGCTACTACCTTTATAGAGGACGATTATGAGTTAATTGCAATTGAATTGCAAATAACCTATAGTGGTTGTTTCTCTCGCGTTGATGTCTTTTTTTTAAGCGGCTTTTAGTGGCTATCACTGCTTTGTACTTTGAAGTATAATTTTGTGAACATGCTTCCATTTTGCTACCTTAATGCTTTTGTATTTGAGTTTTTTGTAGTATTTGCAACTCTTATTCTTATATAATTTTTAACATTTGTAAGTTGCTT
The DNA here is from genome assembly GCA_007258455.2 of Sequoia sempervirens. Lineage (NCBI taxonomy): Eukaryota > Viridiplantae > Streptophyta > Pinopsida > Cupressales > Cupressaceae > Sequoia > Sequoia sempervirens. The sequence goes on along the minus strand of VDFB02031063.1, from coordinate 18,297 downwards.
TGGTTCAATACCAAAAAAATATTCATAAGTATATTCGAGAAATGTCTATTAAGATAAAGGTAAACATCAATATACCTTTTTTGTTAAAAAATGATTTCTTTTATTTATTATTTTTGCTATTATTAAGTTTATTATGCTTTTTTATTCATGCCCTCTTAGATCATTTGTTGTTCTTGTCTGTTTATTTTTCTGTTTGTATGTGTGTGTGTGTGGTATTCTAGAGAATAAACAAAAGCCGATACAAATGGGAATAACAAAAGTTGTTATAAATGGGAATAATAAAAGCTGTTATAAATGGGAATAAACAAAAGATGTTATGAATGAGAATAAATGAACAATACTTGATGTTCATTCTTCTATGCACAATCTTTAGAAAAAACTTATAAACTTATAAACAAACCTTTAATGATTGAATTGTAATCCTTTCTTTTGAAGAAACAATGAAAAAAATGATATTTATATATATTATAAGAGAGATGAAAAAACTACATAATTCTAGATAATATACTCCATATTAGAATACATTAGAGAAGAGAGACATAAAAAAAAAGACATTTATCCTTTATTTGATAAGATTCAAGTAATTGATGTTTATATATAAAATACTATTTTTATATTAGGTAAGGACTATTGTGAATGTAAGCGTGTGAAGCCTAATTCCATTGGTTTTATCTAGATTGCATGTAGACTAGGATATGGTGTTTCTTCTCATGGACAAATTCGTGAATATTTAAAAAAATAAAAAATAAATCCATATAAATAATAAAAAGAGGAAAACAAACACGTTTAAAAGAGCCTCGTGAGGTGAATAAAAGTCTTTGTCGTCTATTACACTCATTTTTAGCCTTCAACATTGACAAAAGGCAAACCCTACCCTATTCCCCTAACATCATGTACACGAAAGTTCTCACATTGGTGTACCAACCAAGGGCAGAGATTCATTCCTTTCTGCGTGCAACCAATCCACACCGTCCCGTACTCCAATTACGTAATCCACTTTATGTTACTCGCTACCAAACAGCTTGTCACTTCCTCTACTTGTCTTGCATTGCTTTTCTCCCTAACACACGTGCTGCTTACGTCATTCCGCCCTCCCTTTCAACGCTCCAAAGAAATTCTATACAGTTGGTGAAGATAAACGTATTGAAACTCAGTGATGTAGGTCCTTGTTAATGTTGCATCAAATGAAATGCCAACTAACCAACCCTGACCACCAAAGCCTTTATTATCTGTTTTGACTTCCTATAACCCAAACTACTTTTTCTTAGACTGCATAATCTGGTAGCCCCTTCTACGTGATCGGTAATGCTGGCACAACATGTCCTCTGGTATCAAAGGCACACACAGGGGAGACTAGACCTCTGACCTCTGACCTTCAACAAGATGCTTTAGCTAATCAAACTAGTCCTCTATTGAACTAATTGCCAACATCTCCCTTTGGATTCGAGACATGGACTAACCGCCTCACACCCTCCACCACAGGGACGGAGGGAGACTAGACCTCTGACCTCTTCCTTCAACAAGATGCTATAGTTAATCGAACTAGGCCCTCTATTGGACTAATCCCCAACTTCTCCCTTTGGATTTGAGACATGGACTAACCACCTCCCATGGATCCATTTATCTCTGGCGTTTGTATCAAACATTAACAGGTCAATCTTTTGACACAACGACAAACGTGTTCTAACAAATATGGTTGCGGGTTCAAATCCCGTCGGAGGATGCTAAAGGGAAAATTGTTGGACTAATCGCCAGATTCAGGACATGGACTAACCGCCTCCCGTAAATCAGTTTATCTTAGGTCGATCTTTTGACGCAACAACAAACATGTTCAACACCTTCCACCTCTATAACCCAAACTACTTACCAGCAACCCCCTAGCAGCCTAGCTTTCCCGGTTGTTTTACGTCATTGTTCATCGCTCATCAACAGATCAAAGAAACAGAGACGTGGAGGAGTTCTTATAAGGAGGTCGTCCTATGCTTTTGTTTCTTCAGTTTTACGAAAGATCTGGCTGATTCGCTTCCTTTATTGATTTGACAATGATGTCTTCAATTTCTACTGACCAGTCATCTATCTGTACATGTTCAGCTGGCTTTAACTCGTTGTTTTGTGAGACAAAACGTTTTCACAGAGATGGCGTTTGATATGGGCTAACGGATTTCTCAACTGGTTGTATGAATAAGGATAATAGTCGACGTTGACGATACGGATAGAAATAAATAAACAAGTCGAAAAAGCACATGCTGTCATACAAGGACACGGTAGTTATCTTTTAAATATTTTGTTTCTGATTTGTATGCCAGGATGCTCACTGGATTCCAAAATCGCCATTGACATCACCCTGAACAACTACCGCACTTTAATTTGTTCACATCAAAATTAATTTGACTTGCCAAGTTTTGCCAAATCTTGTTTGTTTTGTTCGGGGACTAATAACGTCCGCTTTGTCTTTAATACGATATCTTTAAAAAAACATGTTCGTTTGGCTTCTCAAAATCTCCTTCGCATTTTCTGCGACGATTTGCGTGTGCAATCTCGTGCCAAATAACTGCTACGAAGACTTGCTTTTTCGGATTGGACCACCGATTATATTTTCATTTGTTTAATAAATTATGAACATGCATGTAATGAAAATGATAAAATTTGATAGAATTTTAAAATATATAATAGAAAAAATTCCACTCCATACAAATCCATTTAAATATATATATATATATTTTTTAAAATAAAAAAAAAATGTTTGATTGTTTTATACAAATTCAACTGATAGTATATTTTTTGATTACCCCATCTATTAAAGTTCAAATCTCTATAGGTATGATATAAGAAATGAGGTCACGATTGTGCTCTGTGTAGGTATGTGATGTTGTTCATTCAGTTCTGCACCACCATGCATCACCATTTTCCACCATGCTGCATGAGTATCATGCGTAGATTTAAAACAATCAGCTTATTTATAGTTTTCCTCAATTACATTTCCCTTATTATATAGAGGTCTTAGACAACTTGAGAGCTTGATAAACTTAAAGCAACTATCGGAGACTCATGCAAACAAAGCAAAAAAACCTAACTAAACTCTAGGTCATTTTCAGTTACAATAGATACTATCCATGGGAAACTATAGTTTCTCCTCATGCAATCAATGATCAGTTTATTTATAGTTTTCCTCAATTACATTTGCCTTATTATATAGAGGTCTTAGACAACTTGAGAGGTTGATAAACTAAAAGTAACTATCGGCTAATCAACAAAAGAGGCTCATGAAAACAAAGCAAAAAAACTTAACTAAACTCTAGTTCATTTCTCTAGTTCATTTTCAATTACAATAGATACTATCCATGCGAAATTACAGTTTCTCTTCATGCAGTCAACACGAGAAATTATATTCCAACACTCCGGTAACTTTGACAAAACAGATACACCTCAATTTTCAACTCTCAACTGGAAGGATATCAACATAGATTTGTACTCCCATATCAGATAACAAAACTAACACAACTTAAAATCCTCCAAAAAAAAAACTATATGTATTCAGTAATATACCGTTTATTTAAACAATAAAATAAAATAGAATGAGATCCTCAATTAATAGAAACATGTGATCTTAAAGTGCAGCTTCTATCCTACAGAGGCTTTATACGTCTGGTAAGATTTAGAGAACATAATCTTTTAAATAAATGATTTTTCTAATTTTTTTAAAGAAAATCAAATCAAATCTGGCACTGAACTCCGTTGTCGGTCTGAGAAAAATATGAGAATATGAAAAAAAGGGTACAAAACACTGTTAAATTTTTATAATTTTACTTTGATATTGATATTAAAACAAAGAAATGGACTTTAACGTGCCCTACCAAATATTTTGGCTTAATCTCGTACCAGGACGAATTTGAGAGGTTTTGATAAGTCATAAGCCGATTTTTTTAACGACGATGAATCCCCTCCTGCCAGCAAAACGGAACCATTGAATTTCTGGATCTGGACAATAAAATAATATTATTCTGTGGCAAGTGCCGGTTGCCATTAAAAAATCGGCATTGAAGTTGATGTTTGTCAACTTTGATTTTTTTAGTAATGGGATTCCCTCGTGAAGCTTCGCTTCTTTGAATTGTGTAAATTTTACTTTTCACAGACCAGTTTGTCTTCCTAATTAGGTAATTTCTTAACTTTTACATTTCACAATTAGGAGGCTTTGACTATCAGAACTCTAGATCATGTGCATCACCTAAATTTATCCTCTTTCTTTATCAACTACAAAAGTCTCATATATAAATTTATAGGTTTCAGATGCTTACAGTTTGATTTTTTAATCTAATGCCAACTAACCTTAGTCCATCATCATCAAAATCCAGGCCTGCAGCTAGCATTGATTTTTTCTTCTTCTGTGTATATAATTAAACAATTCCTTGAAGAAAAATTCCTTCAGGGCTCCTAGATTTTGTTCCTCTTCAGCTTTTTGGTTGACCTTAAAGATCACAGGGAGATTACAAGTAAAGGCTTCTTCAGATCAATGAGCTGGGGATTTTTTGCAGTTCAAGGATGCTCTTAGAGACTTAGGATACAAAAACATTAGTACAGACAGACTGGGCCGACAGACGGACGTTATGATGAGGATAAAAATTTCATATTGGAGGTATATAGTCGTGTTCAAAGATTTTATAGGTCATTTACTGCTCTGTGAAGATTATCAAGAATCTGTGTGTTGTGCTTCTTGTTTAGGTGTCAAGATTTGTGAGGAAACATTACGTGATTAACAGGTTGCCTCTTCCAATCTCTACGGACAGGTGTACAGGTACTCTGGCTGGAACAATCTGCTGATACTTTAATGTGAAAAGCGAGGTATGGAGCTTCTGGTATTGTAGTAATACAGCTAATTATGCAGTTCTAGCACAAGAAATAGTTTTGAGTAAAGACATTAACAGTTGACACAAATGGGTATTCTTGGTTTTGTTTAAATAGGCAAACGGCCATGGTTTTGATCTTTTAAAGGATAGGTTGTAGACATGATGGGTGGTCAGAAAGCTGTGAATACATCCACTCCATGCGCTGCATGTAAGCTGCTGCGAAGGAGATGTGCTCAAGAGTGTCCTTTCTCCCCATATTTTTTCCCAAATGAGCCGCAGAAGTTCGCCTGTGTTCACAAAGTTTTTGGGGCTAGCAACGTCTCTAAAATGCTCATGGTGCACTTCCTTAACCTTCTGTAATTACCATTCTGATATGCTTTAGGGTGTGATATGGACTGCTCTTGGATTTCGCTTGAAAAACTTGTTTGCAGATTTTGATGATAAAATTTTGCATGTCATCTGTGAAGAAATGTTGGCATCTTAAAATTGGAGTAGATTATTTGATTAAAAGGATTAGGGAACAGAAGCAAAACAATTTGACAACCCCTGGCTTAAAGACTCCCCCCCCAGTATAATGCAATGATTTGTGTTCATACTGTTTCTTCTTTGGATTTTTAGGTTAAACTAAGCCACAGAAATTTCATCTGCAATTGTGAAATTAGGATTAACAGCAATTTTAACCAGGACAAAGACTGCAAAATAAAAGAAAACCTAGACTTGCATAGGTGAAAATTTACCTTTTGACTTTAAAAAATGAAAAAACAATACAGACAAATTAAAGGCAGAAGATTAGGAACTTGTCTAGTTTGCTGAAATTGGGACTGAACGTCACAGACCTTTTTTTAGTGATTATTTAAAAGAACAAAAAGGTAGATGCCTTTCGGTGTAGCATTAGGGTAAATGGCAGGTATACTTCCCCAAGAGGAAAACACTAAAACCGCTTGTGTAATTTTAACATAATTTAATTATTCCATCGCTTAGACTGTACGTCTTTTCCTATAATTGTATGGAATATATACTATAATTGATACCAGTTTACCAAGGGCCTGGTGAATTCCCATGCCATGCCTTAATAGCAGGAAAATGTGGGCTAGAATTATTTGAGGTAATACCAAGGTATACAACAAGCATTTTCAGCCTCCTCATAATATAAGTTTTAGTTCGATTTTTTTTCTTAATTAGATTATGTAGTTCAGATCACATTCTATGATCTATTATTAAAATGAGATAGCCAAAAAAGTAATAAAAGATGTAATAACTGTAGAAGTGAAAAGTTCTTAATCTATTCTATCTCATAGTCTCTTTTTCTTCTTCTTCTTTATTTCAAAAAAATCCTAAGATTGCAGCCTCAGTCCAAAGTTCAAACCTGTGCCACTTAGTTAAGATGCAGAGGGTGAAGAAAGGAGTCAATAGGCTTCTCGTAAGTAAATTGTTTTGTCATATTCCACCGCTGTATGTTTGATCTTTGGCCTCTTTTTTTTCATACTTTGATGGATGCTACAGCGTTATAGCCAGTGTCTCTTCTCTTGTTTATACTGGAAATGACTTCTGGCAAGGCCATACATTCACAACATTGATTAAATTAAATGTTTTTTTATTTTAATGATACTATTTATTTTATTTTTTAAGTTATTGTAATAAGATAGCTTCTAGATTCAACTATGAATAAAAGATATAAACAGCAGAATCTTAAAGCTATCTTATTAGAATACTGCATGAAATACCAACCATTGTTAAGTTATTGTTTCTATTTTGTTTAGTTCACTTATAAGTTCTGGTTGGTCAAAATTCATAATAAAAAATTCAGCATCGAATTTTTTTTAGAGATTTCCTAGTTCTATGGTTGTTGGTCCCTTAGACTGTTTGATCTCGTAGACGACATTAAAATCTGTCTCTCATTCATTCATTATTATAACCCTTTATTGTTTTCTGTTCTTATGTTTCTTATGTTGTCTGCATTAAGATTTTGATAGAGGGATCAGGCTAAATACAATAAAACAAGGAGAACACGGGTTACAATGGGAGAGTTTCCTAGTACCAACCATGTCATTAACAGTTTTATTGTACGCTACTCTTGTCGACAAACAATACATATATAATACAATGAACATTTAATTTGATTTGTACACCATAGTACCTATTCATAGCAGCTTAAAAATGTCTACCGTTTCTTGTACAACAACCAAGCCAACTAGCGGTCCGGTTCCAACAATTTTTCCCAGTCCATGTGATCATAGTTTAGTACTTCTGCATGCGGTCAAAGTGCAGTCTGTTATTTACTGAGTCTTTCTTTACTCGTGTACTGCTTTGCCAGTCTCCTGCCACTCTTTTCCGTGTAACATCAATTGTTTTAGCTTAAATTCAATTTAATAAACATAAGCAATCGGTGCTTTTAATATGATGCAGCGTGCGGGCTACTCATTACACGTGCACCTTGACAATCGTTTGTTTAGGGGCTGGGGATTAAACCCAGTCAAGCAAACTCTGTACCTAATCCACGTGGCACTGTGGGGTGCTTAGATTCCATGTGAGTTCCTTTCATTGGTCCCACCTCACCAACTCAGTCACAGTTAGACTTGTGTTCCCCTTCCTCTAGACAATTGTCTGACTTGGTACCCAGCCGAACGCGAAAAAAAAGAACCATTTGAACAATTGTATAACTAAAATTTTCTTTTGAATGTTTTCGGGTTAATCTAATTTTAAGAAGGGCAAAATAGGCTTACGCATATACAAATAATATATTGTATTTTTAATAAGCTTATAGTGAATGAGGAAGAAATTAAAGCCGCGCACGTATTTTACCAGAAATATTGAACGGGACGATGACAGAAGTACGTGCACTCCTATCTCTTTGGACTGAATCTGCACCTTTGACTTTTGGGAACTTGGGCAATTTTAAAGTATTTTTATTGATTGTAGTTGAATAGTTTCTGGATTTGATTGTATAAGTGGTTTTTGCATCGGATCAACATTCTGTCATCCATCATCAAGATGAAATAAAGAACATATGAAAAAATGAGTAGTGATCCCAAACATTAATACAAAAACCATTTACACAATGAAATCTATAAACTATTCAGCTATAATCTCTATGAATTGCGAAAATCCGTTATCATTAACTTTTATTGATTGTTAATTAACGGGAAACTTCGCAACTCAGATCTCCCATTATTTAACTACGTTGGTGTCGCAACCAAAGTTGAAAAAGTGGGTTTGTTTTCACGAGTTTCAAAATATTCAAGCGAGGCAACAAAATTTGAGAATAGAATAGAAGCGAGCAAGACAAGTTATTACCGTTTGAAGAAACAGGAATGCATAGATAACCACAAAAGAAATATTAATTATCAGAAGCTTCCGAGTCAGTTGCAAAGAAATAATCGACAGAACCTGCGTAACACACAAAGTAGCTGCAACGAACGGCGTGCTGTAAAGGTTTTATTGTTTTTCTTTCATGCTTAACAAGATTTTAAGAGCTGCAAATGAATAAAAACAAAGGAGAGGAGAACAAGAGTCGACAGTAGTTGCACCGACTATATTTATTTAGTCTGACTGGTTTTCAATTGACGTATTGAACTCAGAAAAGTTGGCATCTATTACGGGAGTTTTCTCTGAACACGGCGAAGAATGGCTGAAGGAGGAAGAAAATCTAATCTGATTCTTAAAATATTTTGTCGTTGGAAAAATGGCGTAGAAGATTGAACAGATTATGAGGAGAGGAGTCCGTTTCGTATTGCGTGCTTCTTTTAAAGTCGTAGTTTTTATGAAGGAGAGAGACAGAGAGTCGCAAGTAAAAGCATAGGTGGGCACAGGATTCTGTGTACTCATCAGTCATTATTCATTTTGACTTTGGGTAGTATCTGTTCACATTATCTTTATTGGTCTCGGGAAATGTCTTGAATTGCAAGATTTATGCACATTTTAATTAGTTTGCAGGCGACTATGGAGTTTTAAATCTTTTACTTGGATTCTCTTGCCTTCTTGTTTTTTCCAAAAGATTTTGTCCAAAGTTTTCTTTGATTAATTTATCATGTCCCTAGTAAGTTATGCTTTTGTGGGCACCCTTTTGTCTCTCTCTTGGGGTATGGACCATTTTCCACCTCCTTATAGGGAAATATATTCGACTTTACACATTCTGACCAATATTATTGGGATGAGCAAATTTAGTGTGTAATATAAACATGGTTTAAGTATTATTTATTTTGTTGTAGTTAATTTTATTTTTAGGGAAGATTTATGGCAAATCTAAATCGTTTTAATAATTTGGTATGAGAGCATGAATTTAAGTTGATATATTTTTGACTGAGAACCTCATCTCTTATTTATTGAACTTCGAGGAATTTAAATCTTGGTAAACAACATAATCAAAGAACATGACATCGCCATAATCAATTATAATTGATAAATTGAACTACAACCCTTTGGTATATCTTTTTAAATTTAAATCCATAATATTTAAGAAAAAAACATTATTCTTTAAAATCATTAATATAAATTTTATAACAACAAAGATAGAGTTTTGAAAGGTTAGGATTTAAGAATTAAAGATGGTTTAGGAAAATAAGTCTTGGTGTAGTGTTACCAAAGTTTAAGGTACTATATTTATTACTTATTGTGGGACTAGCCACCTAAGAATTGCTTAGAAAATACATGCAATTTTATTGAAAAATAAAATTTAATTCGAAAGCCAAAACTTAATTCTTATTACTAACATGAAATTCAATTTGTAGAATGTTCTACATGCCATCAATTTTTCTACAAGAACAAATATGTGTCATGTTCAAATCTATAATTTAGAAGAAGTTTTAAAATAGAATTTAGAAAAGAGATTAAAAAAAAAAAACCCGAATTTTGAAGTTGTATGTTATGGAATGGTACTACATATTAAGGTTTGCTAGAGATTTTTGTATAGATTTTCTTTAGTTTTTTATTTATTGTCATAATAAATATCTAGTTTAGTGGTGTAAGAAAATATAATTTTCTTCACCACTTCCCTTTGGATTATGATCTTTTGTTGGTTGGAAAGTAAGGTCCTTCTATCGCCTTACTACAAGACTCATGGCTTAAGCTTCCCAATCTCCTCACTTAGTGGAATTGTCCCATCTGAGTGGAATATCAACCTCTTTCCATTTGCAAACAATTCAAATAAAAAATTTAGTTATGAAAGGAATCCAAATCTTCATAGATCTATGGGAGCTCCCTAATTTTTGAGGGAAACCATCAAGAAAACTCTAAGAAAGAGTTCAAATTACCTTCTTTGATAGAAGGATAGTCTCATGCATTTCCACATTTGTTACACACGCTCAAGGTGTTTACCTTTTTCTCATGTAATTTCCTTAAGAATTAGAAATGGACAAATGGTTATAAATTATCACTTTATTATTTAAGTATGTTTACATATACATGCTTCCCTCATTCAATTTGACCTATGGCTTAATATACTAAATAGAAATATTATTTCACTAACTCCAGATCACTCAAACTTATCCATGCTAGAATTCCCATTGGTGATGACCTCTACTTCCTTCAAACTCAACCCATTCTCTACCCACATGTTACAAAACGAAAGAGAATTTTAAAAATGCCTATTGGTTCTACCCTTTCACCATACATACTTGGTTCTTAATTTTCTCCTCTATATCAACTTCCTTTAATTATTTACTATTTTGGAAAGAAACCCTCCTTGGATTACTTATTTCTAATTAAAAATTATGTCTAAAACTTATTTGTAAACCATAAGTAAACATATCTAGAGATCAAGATGTTCAACCATTTTTTTCTAAAATTGACATATTTGTAGGAGTCTGGGATTAAATCACTTTAATATAACATCAAATTTTAGATGGAAAACCTCACCCACGTTTTTCAAGAAACATTCCAAATTCACTTAGATCTCACCAATCAATGCTCCAACATTTAGTCATAGTTAAAGGTCTTGAAAAGAACTAAGAAATTCCATCTAAGAAGCTAGAAGATCTATCACCACTAGTTTTGATATTCTATGGAAAATTGGATCCACTAGTATCTAGTTAATTACTCATAAGAATCGATCAAGCTATAATTAAGATGGTTGCGAATATATATTGGCACTCCTATAATAGTGAGAGTTTGAATTGTAGTTCCCTCTATGAGATGAATGTAGCCTACTTTCTTCATCATTGTTTAGCTTCATAACTCATTTATTAGTTGTGAGCTATAAATATGGTCAATTCCTATGAATTAGCTCTTGAATTTTACTTGTAATCATAGAGTTTTTATTAAATATATAAAAATGTGTTTTAGCTCTAACGTGGATAAGTAAACTTAAGTTTAGAAGGCAAGAGTGAGATTGCAAAAAATTACAAAGTATTAAATAATTAAGCTCTTAGAAATAAAAATTTGGTGATATAATAATATGTTTATCTAAGTTTTGGAATTATTTCAAGTTGGACCTTGTTGACTAACTAATGTGGTGCAATATATGACTAGAATCAAAGATATGGATCTAGAATCACTATTAGAACACTATGATAGAGATTCTTAGAATTTTTTATTATTAACTAAAGACTATGTAGTGTAACTTGATCTTGGACTAGGCCATGCTTTGTGTCCTAGTTTGGTTAATAAAACCTTAACTGGTGTTAATGCATGTAATGTCCCATTTTCAATTAATTTATGTTGGTGGACAAAAAACCCATTTCTTATTTTTAGTGAGCTAAATTATTGAAGTCTAGTTTCATAAGCTTAAAAATTTGTAATATCTATCCAAATGCCCTTGCTCGCTTGTTGCTCTTGCCCTATTTTCCCCGTCAATTATAATTGATCTAAGAAATATTTGTATGGGTCTCCATTTGCCAAGATTGCTCAAGTGTTATTCCCTACTATTGCTCATGTTTATATCAATGAGTTAGAAGTTAAAAAATCCCAAGAAAATCCTAAGTGTGTGGTGTTTTTGGGTCATTTGAACTTTAAGTATGGGTAGATTGTCAAAATTTCAAAGTTTTAGAGTTTTTGGCACTTGCCTCTCTTTCCTCCCAACTCTATCATAGTGATTTTTTTAGTGGAGAATATTCACTAATTGGTGAATAGTTAAAATTTGGGAATCAAATATTGGCTAATAGTTCAAGTTGTAAGGCAACCTGAATTGCCACATTTTTTTATAAAATTTTATTTTAGTCTTTTTAAAATTGTTATAGCATTTATTTTATTAAACTTTTAAAATCAAAAAATTGCCACAATATTCAATACATGATTAGTGATAAGTTGAAGAAAGTGGTTGCTTTATGGTTTAGGAAATAGAAAAACACTTTTTTCCCACTATCATTCAAGGAAAACCCTAGAGATCTCAATCTAAGGCATGCAAAGGAGAAAGAGATCTTGCAATAGGCTTGTCCTAGGGTCTAATTAGAAACTAAAGAGGGGTTCACCACCAAGCTAGGGCTTGGAAAGACTAATGAAATGCAAGATCTAATGCTTAAACTTGGTGTAATGCAAAACTTCACTAAATGACCTAGAAAAGCATGTAAATCAAGACAAAAAGCTGAGAAATGAGAAGTGTGCACCTAGGAACTTGAATATGCTTGGAATGAGCTCTGAAACATTGAAAACATTGGAATTAGGGCACACTAGGACTCATATTTCAGTCTAGGCATATCAGTCCCAGACTAGGGTTTTTGGTTTGGAATAGGTTTCTGACAATGTAGATTCAAGATTTGTAAAAACCTAGAAATTTTCCTGTAGTGGGACTCATATGGTGTATCAGTCCCATTTTGATTTTTCGAGAATTCAAAGTCCAGATTTATACTCCAATCTCTGCTCTTCCTTTCCAAACTGATTTTTGGATTTGAACCTGTAAAAAGACCTAGAAAACAAAATATAGAGTTGATTTACTTATGGGGGGTTTGCCTCAGTCAAACCCCTAGTTTGATAATTAAACCTTGATAGAAACAATGAATCTTGAATGCAAATGTGAACATAAAACCTAACCTTAAGTGTGTCTAAGATTAGGAAATCTCAAATGCAATTTGATAGAAACAATGAATCTTGAATGCAAATGTGAACATAAACCCTAACCTTAAGTGTGTCTAAGATTAGGAAATCTGAAATGCAATGCAACCCTATTCTGTTGTGCTAGAATGAGATGCAAGAATGAAGCATAGACATGAATGACCCACTTTGAGAGATCTCTAATCGCCCAAATGAGCCCTGATAATGTATGTACCTTCCTTAGGCTAAACGTAGAATGATAATGGAGGATGGAATCATTTAGGAAACAAGTCATTAGGCTTGGCTTGATGGCTAGTTGCATCTCCCCAACCTAGAATCCATCATGATTCGCCATAGGCAACCATAATCAACCCTTGAAAATGCTATATCTTGAATGAAAGTGAGCTTGAAGACTTGCAAAAACACAATAATGTTGCTCCAAGGCTTCAACTTTACTGATTATTTGTTCTTGAATGCTCTTGAATGCTTGGATCTTGAAATTGCTCTTCTAGATTATTGTTTAGATAAAACATGATTCACCATAGGCAACCATAATCAACCCTTGAAAATGTTATATCTTGAATGAAAGTGAGCTTGAAGACCTGTAAAAAACAATAATGTTGCTCCAAGGCTTCAACTTTGTTGATTACTTGTTCTTGAATGCTCTTGAATGCTTGGATCTTGAAATTGCTCTTCTAGATTATTGCTTAGATAAAAAATGACTTTAGAAGCTTGTTTATATAGGTATTACACCTAATTTACTATTAGTTAGATCTCAAAAGCTGACATCAACCAAAAATTTGAATTAAAAACTTGAATTTCTTGCTCCAACCCTAAAAAGGGCCCAAATGGGACTCATACACCACTCTTGGTGTATGGGTCCCACTAGGGGGACTCATACGCCAAAAGTGGCGTATGAGTCCCACCCTAGTTTTTTGGGGTGGGTTGTTAGAATTTTTAATGCTTTTGTGGATTTTGTCAAGATTTTGGTTGAAATAAGCCTCAAGATCTGAAATAAAGGTCTTAGGGGCCTATTAATGATGAATTAAAGGGTATTTAATGCAAGGGTACTAAAATAGGTTTAGATTAAATGAGAAATTGCACTATCTTCAAAAAGGGAGTACGATTTCCATCATTATATCGATAGCCCCCACTTTAGCGCCCATATGACTCTACGTGCATATGTAAGCTAAAGGCATCCAAACAACAAACTTCATTTCAAAAAAGGATACTCATAATGCAGGAGAATGAAGCCCCCACTATAGCTATTTGTAAAACCACAATGTTAGGAACCACATCCTGCAATGAAAATTTGATATTCATCCAAAAATCCTCTTATCTAACTTCCTCTAGAAATCAAATTTGAGGGTAGATGAATGCCCCCTTAATTCCACTTGCTTTATGGAGGTGGAATCAAGGTAGTTGTCTAACTGAATCAAGTTGAATAAGTCGTATCATAGGGTATTTTGTAGTACATACCACATAGTGATAGACATTTGATGAGAATGGGAGAAAAATCATGATTCCAATGCAACAAATGGCGTCGAAAATTGTGGTTCTATGCTTGGGAGATAGAATAACAATCTTCTTCACTCTCTCATTCAAGGAAAATACTAGAGATCTCAATCTAAGGTATGCAAAGGAGAAAGAGATCTCTTGCAATAAGGTATCCTAGGGTGTGATTAAGGACTAAAAGGGGGTTCACCACTAAGCTAGGGCTTGGAAAGATAAGTAACATGCAAGACCTAATGATATGCAAAACTTCAACAAACTAAGGATATGTAGAAATGAATGTAAATTAGAACAACAAACCTAAAAATATGTAGAGGCTTGAAACAAGTTTTGAAATGCTAAAAAAATTGAATTTAAGGCACACTAGGACTCATATGCTAGACTAGGTATATTAGTCCCAGACTAGGGTTTATGGGTTGAAACAGGAATTTGGTAGTAGTGGATCTGAATCTTCATAAATCTAGAAATTTCATTGTATTGGGACTCATACACCACAAGTGGTGTATCAGTCTAGTTTTGTCGTGAAGTGTCCCAGGAGCATAATTCTAAAGTGAAACTTTGCGAGCCTCTGAAGATGGATCAAATAATCCTTTTTCTAATGGTTTCATACAGATAGGTTGGATATCTTGCTCTAGATCTAAGTTTCTGTGAGCCTTGACAACTTTTGCAACTTTTACAACTTTGCAATGTTGATAATTTTGAAGGCTTCAAATGCACTTTTTCTTCAACCTATAAACCTACAATCACACAAAGAGAGAAAAAGTTTTGTTTTGTTAGGGAATAGGGGTTTGCCTTGGTCAAACCCCATTTAGTAATTAAACCACATGATGAAATAATGAAATAAGGACATGAAACATGAAACATGAAATGATGATACCTTGGATGATGTCTTAGAATACAAATCTATAAACTAACATGAAGTGGCCATGAAGAATGTAGATCTTGATCTCAAATTGGATGTGGAACAATGCTTACAAATGGATAGTCAACACTACATTAACAACATTAGCTCAACAACATGCTTGATGCACTATGTCTTTGACGTGATGATGGATCTTGAATTGTTGCAACAAATGATGAAGAAAATTTCCTTTGAATACTTTAAAGATTCTCTTGAATGTCCTTGAATACTCTTGTGAAGTCTTGTAATCACAAACTTGCTATTAGGAATGCTCTCTTGAAAGTCTTAGGTGAAAATGAGTGAAATAAGGTCTTGTATTTATACTCGTTTATGCCAAATTCCTCAAAATTACAACACTACAAGCTGTCATTAGATCTAGGAGAAGAAAATCCCATCAAGAATTTGAATTTAATTTAGGTTTAAGCCACACGTGACTTATACACCAATTGTGGCATATGAGTCCCATTAGGCTAGGGTTTGGAACACATTTTTCAAGAAATGCTCATATTGATGTGAAATCAGGATCTGGGCCCCAAAACTTAGGTGGACTCATACACCCAAGGTGGCATATGAATCCCAGATCACTAAATCTAAGCCATACAATCCAAAAACACATGAATTATGATTGGATGTTGGTAAATTTTGGGATTATCCTTGGATAGATGCATTAATTAAGGCTTATGGATGCAAAATTAGGCCAATTAAGGCATAAAGAAGCCCAATTTATTAATAAAACCCTAGATTAGTGTGAAAGTGTAAAGGTACACTTTACAACACCTAGATAAGGCACCATTAGGTCCATTTAGTCCCTAAATTTAATGTGAAGGTGTAAATGAATACACTTTACAACACTAAATCAAAGCAACATTAAGCTTAATTTAACAAGGAGGGCCCAAACAAGTGCAAAAATATAGAGGGATACATTTTTCGTCATTACAATTAGATCAAATTCACCTAATTTTTTAAGCTATAGTAGAA
Source organism: Sequoia sempervirens (assembly GCA_007258455.2). Lineage (NCBI taxonomy): Eukaryota > Viridiplantae > Streptophyta > Pinopsida > Cupressales > Cupressaceae > Sequoia > Sequoia sempervirens. Next base: position 2,100 of record VDFB02031063.1, on the reverse strand, counting down.
ATCTAAATTATTTCACCAATAATATATCATAATTATTAGTTACTTTAGGGCCATATCGCCAATCTTTAGTTGTCACCATTGATTTGTAATATAATCTAATGACCCTCATTGTATTTCATGAGGTAAAATGTGCTTGTAGTTTGTAATGCTCATGGAGCCTGAAATTACTTTTGGATCATTAATGTCAATGGAGATCAATGATCCAAAAGTAGTTTTGAGCCCTCATGAGTATTACAAACTGTAGACACATTTACCTCATGAAATATAATGGGGGTCATTAGATTATACTTTAAATCAATGGTGGCACCTAAATATTATAGAGTCTACCCCTTAAACCCATCGATCATTTCCACCCTCAAGATCCTACTTTTCCATGTAAGAATTTATTTTTTTTAAATGGAAGGGTTCACAATGGTAGTTGATGAATTTTCCTATTATTTTCCAAGATTTTCTACAAATTTTAGTGATGTAAAAAAAATTACCAAAAAAATTGACACTCTTTTCAAAAAAATGAAAAGATACACCAATAGAAATTAATATATTTTTCCAAAAAAGTGAAAGATTCACCAAGATTATATATATATATATGGGGAGGTTTCTTAAAGTTATCACTGCTCCACCATTCCCTTTATTCCTATCAAGCTATTAGAATTTCTCATAAAATCATACTTTTCCCTTCAAGTTCACCTTTTCCCTTTGTCCCCATTGAGATTTTGGAGTTCTTCATTTTTTCATCCTTTTTTACCAAATCCTGCTCTTTCCTTTGCCTTTATCAAATATTTTCACCTTTCCTTATTAGCATGCCTTTTATCCCAAACCCTAATTCCCTGATACTTACACCGAGTTAACTTTCGAGCCCAAAGCTTAAATTATAATCCCTTTATGCCTTTATGCCTTTATGCCTTTTTAATGACATGCTTAAATTCTAATCCCCAACTTTTTACACTAGGTCATCTCTTTAGGATTGTAGGTTTGGATATCTTCTTATTTAAATAACTAGCATGCTATACTCTCAAACTCAAACCCTTAACATGTGGCATGAGTCTTGAGGTATTCCCAACCCTTGAACACTTATACTCTCAACTCTAGTATTGGTCTTTCTCACCTACTTTTGTGGATTACTCATAATGCCATTAATGGCCATATTTGATGTTATAACTACTCTAGAAGTGATTCTCCCACCTATATAATATTGTTCAAATTCAAGGGTACATATTCACATGTACCTATGACATTAGAGGATGATGATAGACATTCTCTCATTAATATAGTGGTTGTATTTTAATTCATATTGGTCCTTATGTGAAATCAAAGGAACTCTTTTGGATAGGATTCATCACTCATTGTCAATTATATTATTTTAAAATAAGGAACACACACATTCAGGCATGATGCATTCAAAAAAGAAGAAGAGAAAACCCAAGTTTCAAACTTATTCTTAACTCTGTTGTTTGAGCAACCATATCTATGGACAAAAACCATTAGATTTGTTAGAGATATGAAGATAAAATCCCTTAGATTTTTTGGAAATCAAAGTATGAAATCAATTTTATTTTGAGGATCAAAGAATGAAGTCCCTTTGGTTTTATATGAAAATTTCAACTAGAGGTTATGTACAAGCTTCATGGTTAAGGATCACAACTTCATCAAGTTTGTATCATTTGTAGTTTATCATGGATTTAACTAGTGCACTTTGGGTTGTTAGTATATTGGTTGCAACTATTATTTTTTCTCTTATTGTATATATTTGGGTTGTCAATTGAAAACCAATCAGATAAAATAAATACAGTCGGTGCAACTACTATTGAATCTTGTTCTCCTCTCCTTTGTTTTAATTCATTTGCAGCTATTAAATTTTGTTAAGCATGAAAGTAAAATCATAAAACCTATATAGAATGCCATTCGTTGCAACTACTTTGTGTGTTACACAACTTCTATAGATTATTTCTTTGCAACTGACTTGGAAGCTTCTGATAATTAATATTTATTTTGTGGTTATATATATGGATTCTTATTTCTTCAAACTATAATAACTCAAGTATTGCTCGCTTCTATTATATTCTTAAATTTTATTGCCTCGCTTGAATATTTTGAATCTTG
>VDFB02031062.1:0-18126 GCA_007258455.2 Sequoia sempervirens | reverse complement strand
GTAGAGGTTAGGGAGGCAGAGGAGGTCGTGGTGATGGAGGAGATGATGGCTGAGGTGGATGGCGTGGAGGCAGGAGAGGGAGACGTGGTCGGAGGGGACGAGGGCCACCATTGTCACTGATCCGTGAGGAGGGACGAGGAGAGGAGGATGTGGCCATGCCAGATGTTGGTAGAGGGGGAGAGGAGGTGGATATGGCGATAGGGAGAGAGGAGATATAGCCTATGGAAGCAGCTATTCTAGACATTCCAGTAGAGGAGGAGATAGATACCGAGGAGGCAGGCAAAGAGGAGGCAGAGATTGATGCCTTGGGTTTGTTGGGTGTCTACCAGGAGGATGATGATGAGGATGATGATCACGAGAGAGAGATTTGGGATCAGATCCTGGAGGAGTTAGATGAGGAGGAGGATGGGAGAGTGAGGGATAGACAGGATGAGATAGGGGCAGTGGATCCAGATACAGATGCATTGCATGCCCAGGTTGCATCCTTGGAGGAGTAGATGAGAGTTCTCATGTCCGAGAGGGATGCGTATCAGATGGAGAGGGACATAGCAGTGATGGATAGGGATTAGGCCATAGCTCGGAGACAGGAGACTGAGTAGAGATTCATAGAGCTCAGGGCATTGTGTACGGGACCATCAGCCGCTTTTGCTAGAGAGCTAGTCAGAGCTGGGGAGAGAGAGAGATACTACCGGGATCTTTATGAGGAAGAGATTCCTCCCGAGAGATGGGCTCCCAGCTTTTCACAGGCACATAGTAGCAGGTCCCAGACTAGGACCCACACTAGGACGGTTAGCACAGAGGGGGTGGAGCAGCCACGCAGAGTGGGTCCATATGACAGACCTCCCTCAGCTCACAGGTCGTCGGGTTCTCATCATCATTCCCCCACACACTCCAGGCATGATAGCAGTGGCAGTTTAGGATAGGGGTACTTTTTGATATGCATCCAGACATTGTATTATGATTCTATAGCCTGTGGGCTTCCATGTATTATTGATACATTATGACATTGTGATGTGACACAATTGAGTGAGATATATATATATATATATATATGATTTTGGCGGTGATTCTCATGATATGCATTTCTATTTATTGATTGTGCAGTTGTTTATTTACATATGTGATGTTTATATGAGATGCCTATGTGATGGATGAGCATATTTATTTTATGACATTTATGCAGCTAATGATATTATGTTGATTCTATGTGATGTTGATTCTATATGATGCATGCAATTTATAATTCTGAGATGCAATATGATGTTATATGTACAATGCATGCTACATGTGATGGTATACAAAGGTAATGTGATGCATATATTTACATGTGTTTTGTACATGGAACGCTTATGATATGTATTGTACGATGATGAATGTCTATTATGCCATGATAATCTAGATATGAAATATGCCTTTATGTATGTATTTTTCTAACATGTATGTTGATGCAGGATGATGTATAATGTTTTGTGTCACAGGACTCCGTCATAATGCAAGAAAGAAGAACTGTTAGTGCGGAAAGAAAGATCGAGAAAGAACAAAAGATAGGAGATAGATGTTAGTATTAGCAATCTTCGATGTTTCGCTGTATCACAAAAGGTATTGCACTTTATCATCATTGGGTGGAACTAATACAAATGGAGAAAAACACCATGATATGACATAAATCAAGGTGTGCAAGGTCATCCACTTGCTAAGAACAGACAGTCGCAAACAAGGATTTTCATTAACTCATACTAAGGGCACAAGTTGCCCCAGTCTTTTTGTCAATACAAACCACAGTCAACAAACAAAGTAAAAGACGGGTCATGAGACGTCATTGCTCCTCTAAATCCTTCATGGGACATCCTTGAGGAAACTAGTAACATGACTCAAAATCAAATTTAAAAGACAGTTGACAGACAACAGTCAAAGAAAATAGAATTCTGATACATCATTGCTTCTCTAAATCCTTCATGGGACATCCTTGAGAAAGCTAGTAACATAATTCCCATCATAAAGTCAAATGAAAAGATAAGATAAATAAGTTAGAAAGTCAAAAAGCCGAGGGCCATTTTCCAAAAACTTGACCTTTGGTTTGTTTGATTTGTTTGATCGGGATAGAAGGATTGATTGATAGCCTGATGTCAGGAGATACACATACTAGATAGGACTGTGAGTCTAGTTTCGATGTTATGACTATTTGTATAAGGCATGACAAAGCCTGGTTTCAGAAAGACATGTATCGTATAAGACATTGAGTCAGATGTCGTTGATGTGATAACTTGTGTAAGGCTATGTTTGATTGTTTGACCTTGTCGACATGCGAAGGACTCCATCCCATATAAGACATAGATTTTTTTGTTGATATCGGTATTTAGGAAGGACTTGTCTTGAATAAGACACAGGTTGATTGTTTTGATGATGTCTATCTCCAAGAAGGAAACATCATGTAGTAGACATCAATTGATCTGTTTTGATTGTTTTGTTTGGAAAGTTTGTTTGATTTGACTTAGAGACATTGTTGACTTGTTCACCAGATTGCATGACTTGATACTCTATATGTGTGACAATTACCGTGTGTGACATTTAATGTCCTAAAGGATCTAATTCTAGTGCGCCTCTAACATCGATTGGATGGCCTTGCCACGCTATACATGAAGACTCCAAAGAGTTCGGACTTGACTTGACCTGGCTAAGACCCACTACATAAAATGGAAGATGTGTGTGAAAATGAATGTGACTAACCCTAATGGACCTATCAATACCCCTCATACTGTTTAGGTTTATTAATCTCTATGTGTTATCTTGATACGCTGATACTACGATGATAGTCTATGTGTTGTTGGACATTCATGTGGTTTTGATTGATGTTCTGTGACGGTTATTGTCTGTATTGTTGTTTGGTGCGTGTGGGCGCATGGTTTAGTTAATTGTTGTGTGTGACATTATTTATATGATTTATGACACTCGATGTTTTGATTTGGATTATTGTTTATTTAAATAGATTTTCATTAACGTTGATATGTCAATGTGATGATTTTATAGTGATGTTATTTAATTCAGTATTATTATATGATGCAATTGTTTAATAATTAGTTAAGATGCAGTAGTTTAATATCATGTTATCTTACGTCAATCGGTTAGAAATGTTAGCTTATTATGGATATTATAATTGTTAGAGTAGGTTAGGCGAGAGGACAGTGTAGCATCACTCGTTCACGAGTGCCCTGCTACACTGCAATTCCTTCTCGTGATAGGATGTTCGATTATATATACATATACATGTGTTACTTGACGTTTATTTGGATGCAGGATTGCAGGAATAAGTCTCGATTCCACCTGCTTCGGCAGGACAGGGCGAGCAATAAATCAACCCAATGGGTAAAAGTTGAAAAAGGGAGTAGGCTTGGAAGTGTCCCCGTCCCAGGTCCGTCGCCTGTTGTGAGTCGTGTTTTGACTGTAGTGTCGTCGTTGTCTTGTATGTAGTTTTATTGTTGAGTATTTGTTTTATTCTTGGTTAATGTTTAATTAACTAATCATAATTCATAAAATAATTAAGTATTGTTTCACTGTTATTTGATTTAATCAAGAGTTGGAAAAATGTTAAAATTGAATAAATAATAAATTAAAAATGATTTAATTAATTAAAAGTGCAAATAATTATAATTAAATTAATACTGTTGAGTGTAATTAAATATTATTATTTTTATTTATTATATTAAATTGGGAAATTTTGTGGAGATAATATCTAAATTTAAATAATTATTCCAATTAAATTTTTAGATAAATGTGAGCTTTTAAAAGCTGGAAAAGGACCAATAAAAAAAGAGGCTTTTTGGAAAAGAAAGCGGAAAAAGATTTATGGATTTTAATTGGTGATTTATTATTTTGTTGAGGAAAATTATTCACACACAAGTTTTTGGGGGTTGGAGTTTTGCTCTGTAGTTTTGAGATCTAGAAAAGAAAAATAAGAAAATAGTTTTCAGTTTTGAGTTTTGAGTAGTTTTGGAATAAAAATTATTGTGAGTTTGGAAAGAGAAGATTGTTCAGAAAAACATTGAAGGAAGAAGGTCGAAGAAGGAGTTACAGAAGAAATTCGAGAGGAGGTTACAGGCGGGATTCTCCTTCAGACACAAGATTCCAGGTTTTTTTTCCCTTTTATATTATTAATACTTCATAGGTCTGTAAATAAATCTGATTTCTATGTTTCGAAACATTGTTTGAATGAAGTTTATGTTGAAAACTTGTTTGTGTTTATAACTTTCGAATCTTCTGTAGTAAATTATCGCAGAACTTGTTTTAAAATCCTTCGATGTAGTTTAGTAGAGAAAACTAGTGTGCTTGAAATATAAAACAAAAAGGAATCATTTCTGATGGAAGATAAATGTTGCATGTTTAAATTTATATTGAGTTCGTGATGGATAGTTTTGCATGTCAAGATTTATATTGAATCTTTTGAAAACCCATGTATATATTTGATTGTTCAGAATCTCTCACTATCTATATAAATATATAAAATTCTGGTTGTGTTAATTGGAGATATATTCTTCAGATAAATATTGGTTCTCTGTATATATATATATATATATTTAGATATATTAGATTTTAAAATTTCTGTGTAAAGTAATATGGGTGTACGTCCGTGTTATTTTCGTTGTAAATGGTGCCACATGAATATTTATGAAAATAAATAATTGTGCCTTTGTACGTGCACGGATTTTCGCGCACTGGTTTGCTGTGAACGAAATATTTATTAGCAAGGTTTTAAAACTTATATATAAAAAAAAGAAATATAAAAAAATAAAATTTATTTATAAATTGTATTGGGGAAGGGGCGGACGGCTTTCGCCGTACCATTCCCCGACCCCCCTGTACCCCCTCCCTGCGTGGCTTTTGGGGCCGCGGCAGTCAAAGACTGCCGTACCCAGCAGCCACTTGGGCTGCTGGCACGGCAGCCCTTGACTGCCGTGCGCGGCCATTGGGGAGGCCGCGGCCTCCCTGTTGGGAGGTACGCAGCCTCCTCAATGGAGGCGTACCTCCCCTGTTTAAATTCATTTTAATGGTTTTTTTTAAATTTTGTAATTTAAATTAAAATCTGTAAATTTTAAATTAGTTTAATTCGAATTTAATTTATTTTATAAATTTTATAATCGGGTTTTATTAATAGTTAGTTATAAATAATATAAATATATATATATTATATATTATTTAATATATATTTAATATATATTATTTAATATATATATATATATATTTGTTGGATTTAATTTAATTGTTATTTTTTTTTTTTTATTATAATATTTGAATGTGTATAATAAATTTTGTGTATGGAATTAAACCGATTGGCTAAAGTTAAATGATGGAATGTTATACTGTAATTGTGCAAACTTGGATTCAACGATATGAATGTTTTGGATTTCTCGAAGTTTCGATTTAGTTGTTGATGAAATTATCTAGTATTGGGAATACATTTTATGGAGTTGTTTGTTTTAGTAATTGTTTTCTTGAGAATTTTCCGTTAATCTATTGTGGGATTCTCGTCATTGTTTAATTGTGTCTTTTGGGGCAACCCTAGGTTTACCTTACCTTCCATAAGAGTATATGATATTGTTAAGGGCTTCTAGAGGTGGAATGCGTGTCTTTCATGCTTCTTTTATTTCCCATGTCGGGCAATTAGGGTTAAGGGTATTGTAAGTCTTCCAGAGAAGTTTTCTTGAGTGGGGGTTCATTTTGGTGAATCGCTTTGATGTATTGTACTATGATGTTATACCCGGTTTCCACGAACGGGGATTTGTGCCTCCTAGGATATAGGAGTAGGTAATGAGAATTGTACCTCCTTTGGAAGGAGTGTGTATTTGAATTGGTTTCCTCCAGTGGTTGGAGTGGGTTCCTTGTTTGGTTTTCTCCTTGGCTTGGAGAGTTTATATTGTTCAGTTACCTAGTGTGGTATCGTGCCTTGTATGTTGTCAATAGGAGAGTGGCTCTTTGTGGGGGTCCGGCACACAAAGGGGCGCCAGGGTAACCTACCTAGAGTTTAATTAAGTGATAATCTAAATGAATTAATGGGGGGGCTTTCACACTAATAAAGATAAAGGATGTCTCTCTCATGAAGCAAGTGAATGATAAGGCTCGAGATGAGATGGACGCATAGTTTTACGTGAGGGTCCGGCGGCCGGTAGAAGCAAGCCAGGGTAACCCAGGATGGGGGTCCGGTAGCCTAGGAAGGTTGAGCCAGGGTAACTCATGGCAATCTATGCATGACACTCTTCCTATGTCAACAGTTAGCTAGTTATTGTGCGATGTTCACGATCTTTGATCTCTGGAAGCATTGTAACCTTGTGTTAAGCATTGTAACCTTGTGTTAAGCATTGTAACCTTGTGTTAAGCATTGTAACCTTGTGTTAAGCATTGTAACCTTGTGTTAAGTGACCTTGTGATTGTAGTTGTGAAGTAATATTGTGATTTCAGTGGTTATGTGCCTTGATGTTTTCTCTTTGGTCAATTGTTGGATGAGGTTCTTGTTATTATGCCTTGAGTTCATTGAAGTTGTGCATGTGACTAGTTGTTATTTGGGAAGGTGTTTTATTGTTATGTTCTAGGTGATTTGTTGTTGTGCCTCTTGGAACGGTTGTCGTGAGTTTTCTAAGTGGTTTTGGATGTTAAGTGGTTTTGGATGTTAAGTTGTCTTTGGTGTTAGACTTTGTGATTGTTAGGCGTACTTGGTCGGGGACCCTTCCTTGTCTACTCTCAGCACGGGGGTGGTTGGGTGGAACGTGCTTCGCACCCCATTGGGTTCCCTCTTTTGTTGCAGATATGTCTTTTACTTGCAGGTTTTGGCGGATGTTGATGATCCAGTGTCCTTATGTACCAGATTTTTGTATATACTTCATATGTAATGTATTCATTATTGTATTGTCTCCCATATGTGTTGGGATGACATTGGTGTAATTTGTATATGTATTAATTGAGTTGTACTTTCAGATAATTGTATTCTTCTATCATTGGGATGTAATAATTATTCAGACCATGTAATTATTCAGGATCATTTGTTATAGTTGGTTATGTTGAGTTGTATCTATCGAAGATGTAACACTTTATAATTCCATGTATTGACATATGTGCATATGTTATTAATATGGATATAGTTGATAGATATTTTAAATGATGATATGGGTATGAGTGGATATGAGTAATGGATTATTTATTGTTATCTTATTTTCGTTGTTATGGGTTAGAATAGTTATGTCACTTCGTGAACCCCATTGGAACTAGTTGTGCCTCCTGATACAATGTTATGTTATAATACTTAAGTATGTTTATTATATTCTTTTAAAAAAAAAAAATTTGTTCTGTTGTTATTAGTTCATTTGGGGTTCGCAGACGCTACACGGCCTCGGCTCATCGATTGATGGCCTTGCATACGTTATACACGTAGAGACCTCGTAGTTCGAATTGACTTTGATTGACAAGACTGACTAAAAATAGAAGATGTGTGTGATAGTGAATGTGACAAACCCTAATGGACTGACTTAGTGTAGCCTTGGGGGCTCATTGCTTGATGGCCTTGCCTACGTTATACATGCAGAGACCTCGTAGTTCAACACAACCAATGACCTTGTCATATAGACATATGGATTGAATCAAGATTTTATACAAAACAAACGGATCGACCTAATGCCTCGGGGCACATCGACGATGGCCTTGCCTACGCCTAGTCGCGCAGAGGTTCTTAGTTCAAAAAACTACGTGCAAGACCGATGCAAACTTCCGACTGAATTCTATTTTTGGATTTTGAAATAAGTTTTGATTTTTTTTTTGTCTTTTGAATTTTGATGTTTTTGTGTTTTCAGTCATTTTGTGATGTTTTATTTTCATGGTATTACGCCTTCAACATAGCCAATGTGGAACCGTTTTATCATTACGTCAAGCCGCTTGGCCCCCGCCGGAGCATAAGACCAGTTCGATTATGAAGTAAAATGGGGGATATGAAATGCACTCGATGTCAATCGTTCCAGGTTATGGGAAAGACTACCACTTATTACAAATGGTATATACAAGCAATGGATATGAAAGATAAGGGATATGTACAAGGATAGGTAGTATGTACAGGGATGAGGACTATGTAAAGGGTAGTGGACTATGTACAGGGATATGATTCCTATAAGTAAGCGAGCAAGCATGCACAAGAATCCAAGGACAACCATGATCTTGCCCCAAGTCAAGCTGAAAACCAATTGACAGGTAATGAGGATGGTGACGATGTTGTTTGACGTGGGAAGGACACATCCCGAAACAACATGAGGATGGCGATAATATGACTAAAGGATCAAGGTTTGCATCCAGGCTAGAAACAAAGCCAAGGAATGTTTTGAATGATGCACTAGGATGCATAGAAAGATTGTATGGATTGGGCTCATTGCATTTGGAATGACTTTTCAGGATTAGATGGTATGATGGAAGATCCTTAGACCATTGACAAGGGAAAAACCAAGGCATGCGATAGGTATTTTGTATAAGGATAACTCATTTGGAAAAATGCTATGAAGGCTATGACATGTTATTGCATGGATAGTGTATGACCAAAGGATAGACATGTCAAGAGTTTTTCCAAAGCATGATTTATGTTTGCACCCCAGTCCTTATCAAGATCAAAGTAGGTGGGAAAATGGACATGAGTGGTAGGGCTTAGATGGATAGATGGAAATGTCATAATAAATGTCATACGAAGGGTATGGGAGATGAGACAACTTGCCCCCAAGTGTAATAGTCCACATAGATAATTTCTTACACATGATGCTTGTTTGCCAGGTTTTCATCATGGTACTTATCCAAAGCGCCATAAGAATGGTTTTTACTATTGGATGAAATTTTCCTCTTGAATTTTTTTTTTTTTGTTCTTTGGGTGTCACCAAGATACCTGTTTGCTAGGTTTTCATCAAAGTGACTTTTTTTTTCTTTTGCTGGATGGGCTTGATGCTTTAGATGATCACTGATTGTTCCAAATCCATTGATGGTGTTGATGTAGAGACTGGTGCCATGATATGCCAATAATAGCCTTGATGAAGTAGTTGCCTCGTCAGGATCATAGCACTTGCATACAATTGATTGATGTCATTGTGATCCTTGTTGACATTAGAGTTGGCCTTATCAAAATACACACATCGTGATAGAGTGCCATGGGAGTCCTTACAATAAAGAGTTGCTGCCAAGATGCGACGGATTTGTGACATAGGATTTTTAGACTTTAAGCGAGATGTAGGATTATGATGGATGATGGTAGATGCATTTGGCAATTTAGATGTAGGAATTTTCATTTGCCAAACTTGGGGTGATGGATGGTGGAGACTGGGTTTCAAATTGGGATAATATTTGGAACCATGACTTTTATATGCCCTGTATGATGACCATTTTGAAGGAGGTGGACATTTATTATATGTGGGAGTTCTCTTTTCTTGTGGCTCCACATTTTGATTGACTTTTACTTTTGAACTATTTTCTTTGTTTGATCCATTTTTCTTTGGGATCCATTTTAACTTTATTTGTCCACTTGGATTTTTGATTGATTCAATAGCCTTTGATATTTGATTTTGAACGTTGAATTTGTAAGACTTGTTTTTGTTGGTTCCAAATGGAAGGTTTATTTATGATGGAATGACAATTTATAAGATGGATGGAAGGAGTGTTGGCAACAACCTTATGGTAAGAACTACTCATGGCCTCCATTTTTATGTTTATATCAAATAAAGTTGCCCCCAATATCGAGGAGGTACCATTAACATCATTAGATTTATTGACTGAAGAATAACCAAGACCTTGATGTCTAGGATTTGCTTGAAACTGTACTGGTTCTAGAATTCCTTGCTCGTGTATGCCTAGTCCTTTTCCTTGATATTGCATGCTCTGACAAATTTTGTTTACGATGGGGTATTTTTTTTTTGAAAGCAAGATGCTAACCCATCACTATTCATGTGGAAACTGTTACTTGGAATCTTCTCTACAAGAAAGCCTGATTTGGTAAAAGTGGATGATCCTAGTTGATAGGATGTCTTAGCTTCATTGACATGTTGGATATCTTTGATGTGATTTTGTGACATATCAGATTTAGAGGATTCTACTGGTGCTTCCAAGTCGATATTGAAACCATCTTTATGGTCATTGTCATAGAGTCCAATGAACTCAGCTATAGCTTGATCATTTGCAAATATATCTAGAGTAGGAGACTCTCGTTCTAGAGGAATATCATCTATGTGTCCAAAGGAGGCAAGTGTCTCATTTTGGGAAATGGATGCATTTGGTACTTGGATAGGGTTGTCTTCAATTTTTTTATCATGAATGGCATAAAGGTCAAGGAGTGGATCATTTTGGACTTCTTGCTCAATAGTAGCGTCTTGATCAAAGACAGGTTTGTCTTGAATAATATGGTTGGGAATGGAATCTTGATCAAAGATAGGTGTATTTTGGATGCCATGATTATCTTGAAGGACTTCTTGGATGGAATTAAAGATAGGGTCATGGGATAGACTACTTTGATCTTGACATGAAGGTGAAGCCATGAAGTCATGCTTTAGACTTTTCATTTGACATGTATCCTTAAGTTTAGTAGATGGGATGTGACTTTGGAGACCATGAATAGATGTATTTTCATGACTAAATGTAGATTGAGATGGAGTGACTTGGAAGGGATTAGTGGATGAAGGACTATGATAGGATGTGGAGGATTGGAAGGGATTAGTGGATGAAGGACTAGGGTAGGACATGGAGGCGTGGAAGGGATTAGTGGAAGGTTGGTTTCCCTTGTCAAGGTTAGGATAAGGGTGATAAGTGGACGTTTGTTGTGGATTCATGGCATGGATTATACTAAGGGACTCTTGATAATGAGGGTAGATGGATGGAGGACTAGGACTTATGGATTGTTGGTAGGAAGGGTATGTAGGTAGGTGACCATGGGTTGATGTTGATTGGCATTTGGATTGGATAAAATGTCTTTTGAAGTCTATGGCTTGTTGGAATTGACCATTACGGAGTAACTGGTATTCAACTTGACTAGCACGCATATCAAGGTAAATTGCAGACATGGTGGTGAGGTTATGATGAAAGATGGAGTATGACTAAGGTATGTGATATGAGGTCTAAGGTATGACAATGCAAAGAGTGACTTAAGTCTAAGGTATGCAACCTAAGCTATGTTTTTTGGGATTTTCTGAATGCAAAATAAGGGATGTTCTAAGATGACGCTAGTCTAGAATGACAATATCTAAAACTGCAAAGTCTAAGCAAAACTTCTAAGGTAATCAAATCTATAAACCCAAGACAGGGGAACCAACTACCTAAAGTCTAACCAAGGCGTCAATTTAGTTAAGTCAAGGAACCAATGTAGGACAAGGATCAAAGACAAGTTGAGTTTCCTAACTAGACTGATGAGCTAGGAGGACTCTCTATAGGACAAAGGATAAAATGATAAGACTAGGTTCAATGACAAATTTCGTTGACGCTATGACTTTTCTAGAGTGTAGATGGTGGACCTATCCTAAAGTTTGTAAAAATGACCTTCCTAGAAGTTTACTCTAAAGGAAAAAAAAGTAATCTAAGATTAGACCAAACTCTGAATTAGGACAACTATGGTAATGAAAATATGAACCTAAATGATGCAAAATTGAGAAAAATCATTTCCTGTTTCTGTTCAAATTTTGTTTATGGGATGCCAATTGAAAGATTGGTATAACTGTGTTGACTGAACAGTGATCGTGAATTTTGGTTTCCATGATCAAGTTTTGGCAAACAATGAAAATCTTAAGACAATGTTTTCAGTTTGATTTTGGACTCAAAGAACGTTTAAGTTGACAATAGACAAGCACATCCTAATAGACCATAAGGCCTATGGTTTGTATACTTGGTATGGCCCACCAAAATACCCCGGATTGGTGATGAACACCTTTCCTTCTCGAGAGCGGATAGCTTAGAAATTTGGTGGCATTGGCTCCCCTCCACGGCTCATTAACGTCTTTCGAGCACACCAATTTAAAATTCTTTGGGCAATGACCTCCCAAGAACTGCTATCTCTACTCAAGGGGATCAGTAGTGAGTGTCTTCGGGCATAATACTATACCCTGCACTATACCAAGCAACAACCAATAGAACGGTTGGACACTAAGACAAAAGGTTTTTAATATAGGTATTTCGTTCGTGGGGCATGATCCATGCAGCGAGAGTCCCCTTTTGGATCCATCTCATCGGAACCATACTCATGATTCTTGGGCTTTCCCCAAGAACCCACTTTTATATACCGGCTAGAAGTCCCTCGGGTTCAGGGTGCTACCGGTCTGAGTCGTCCTACTTTTTCCCACTAGAACAGGCCCAAGTTCTAGAGTTGGTAACCGTTTCTCTTACACCCAGGATCGCACAGATGCGCAAGGGGAGAGGATACTTTGATATACCAAATCATGAGGGTAATTACACAGTTGTGCTTTTGCACCAAACACAGTAAACACTTGTTAATTTTAATCCAAATGAAAGATTTGCTACACTACCAAACAATCTGTTTCAAAAGTTTAACTAGGGTCTTCAACATGCGTTCTGCAGAAAGATTCATTAGTAATTTTCAATATTGTCATCGTCAATCGTCCTGCAAAAACTTGTTAACTCCTCAAGACACACGCTGAAAACAGAAGATTAGTACAAAAAACTTAAATGAAAACAACAAACTAAAATAGTGATAACTTCCTCAAAACTAAACAAAACTTTAAATCATAGATATCTATGGAAAGCTAAAAAATAGACCTTCAAAACCCAGAAAATGTTTTGCAAAATCCTGCAAGACAAAAGTGTTATAAACAAAAGAAAATTCACGTTTTAATAGTTAAAGCTTAAAAAACTATGATCACTAAAATAACCATAATTTTCTCAAATCTTAATGAAATTTTAAACTGTTTAAAGTTGTGGAAAGCTAAGAACGAGATCTACAAAACCCAGAAATTTTTTTAAAATATTTTATTCGCCCATTTTTCTATGCTCAAAAGAAGGTGATTGGATTTCGTATGAATTATTGGTTGTAACCTGCAAAACAATGAAAATAAATAAGAAAACACACAAATTTCTCTACAATTCATGTCAGGTTCACCAAATGTAATGCCAAGAAAGTGCACAAGACAAAATTAGAAGCAAACATGCAATACACATCTAAATGCAAATCTAATGCTAAGCAACAAAGAACAAAAGAAAGTAAAAACGTGAACAAACTGAAACAATCTCACCAAATTGCTACGTATTTCCATGATTCATCTCGATTGCCCTTCTCTATTTTGCTATTGTAGTATAATTGCCCTCAAATTTTTCGTAAGTTCGTGCAAGTATAGCCTAAGATAGTGATTAGAAAAACATCAAAGATTCAAGATTAAGTGCTCTCAAAAGTCATAAGATTTCGCAAGTTTTCAAGAGAGATTTCGAGAGAGATCAGAATGAAGAATGACAAATCAATTTATAGAAATTTGATTATTCGAACGACATGCCAAGATCGAAAGATCAATCGATGGTTGAGATTGACTGATTAGACATGCATTCTGATAACTGTCAGTGATGACATGAGTGATACAAATTAGAAATAGAATTAAAGATTAAATAAATGATTTAATCTTCCAGTTTGGTATTTGAAAAACAGAAGAATTGATTTTGCATGACAAAGATGAATATGGATTAAAGCAACTCATGTTCGAATGCACGCACAAGGTTTAATTAATTAAATAGGAATATTTAATTAATCTGCATGTACATGCAATTGAGTTAGCACTGGACGATTGAATGATTTGACGAAGAGAATACTCGAGAACGCCACTAAGACATTAAAACAAGAGTTAACTGAGCGATTTGAAATAGATCCTTGAGTCGAGTAAAAGTGAATATTTAGATAACTCACACAATTATCTAAAATATAGAAGAATGCGTTAAAATAGAATTAATGAATTGAATAATTCATTTAATTCAAGACTCGATATTCGAAGAATAATTAAATAAATAAGATTTATTTAATTAAGTGATGAAAAGGATTTAAATGAATAATTAAAAAATAAGGAATTTATTTAATTATAGTTGAAGTATGATAAAAGTAAATTAAACAAGAATTTATTTAATTTGGTAGGAAGGATAAAATTAATTAGTAACATAATTAAATAAAAGCATTTATTTAGTGTCGGATAGGAATAAAGAAAAGTGTAGAATTAATTAAATAATTAAGATTATTTAATTAATAGAAGAAAATGAAGACTATAGAGAATAATTAAATAATTGACATTATTTAATCAATAGGAGAATCTGAATAAAGAAGAATAATGTGAAATTAGCATGCCTAAACCAAATTTACGATGTCTACATTTGCCCTCTTTGATACAATGTCATTTCGGCATTGTGTCAAAGAAAATCGATAAAAACATGCCCCAATATTGCTCCATATTGGAATAGGTGAAGGTATTCCCCCTCGAGAAAATTGACAAATTGTCAAAAAAAGTTCAGAAAAATTTGGAAATGATCTCGATTAGTCCATTGGATAGCCAGAAAGGTAATGGAATTGACGGAATTGAGGTTGGAAATGTTAGGGACGAGTACGAGCTGATCAAAATTGAAAGTGAACGCGGCCAGTAGGAAAGAAATGCCACCTAAGCCCTAGGTATATATAGGAATATGGGTAAAAACCAATTCATTTTCACCCACTTAGCCCTAGAATTGAGAATTTTCTCTGCACCCACAGCGAGGATGTCGCTCGTTCCGAACACTCACCATCGCGCATACAGGATCCAGACTTTCCAGAGGCCAGCTGACGCGGACCCCCCGGTATGTACCTCAAACTTGGCTTTTGAAATTTTTCATTTGCATGCAAATTTATGCATTTAATTTAAGTTTTTGTTATGCGTCATTTTGTTAAAACACCGCATTTGTGTGCGCGAACGACGCATCTACGTGCGAAAATCCACATCTGTAATTTCATGTTAACTGTTTTGCATGGGTTGTCTACAGTTCAACGCATTTGTAGATTTATGAACCGCTTTTGATAAAATGTCACGCATATGCATGTAGAATAGCTGCAAGTGTTTATTTTGAAATGCAATTGATTAATATGAAACACATTTGATTAGTTTGAAACGCATTTGAATATGCCTCAACGCAATCTTATTTATTTCAACACGGTCATTTTAGGGAAACACACTTGTGATATAATTAGCCACATTTGAAAAATAATGACGCATGTGAATAATAAAATGACGCATGTGTATTTTATGTACCACATATGTTAAAGAGCGATGCATGTGAAAAATAATGACGCATGTGTAAAATAACGACGCATTTGAATTGTACTTAGCATAGTCAGTTTGCACTAGAATAGATGATTGATGCTGACATGAGGCATGTATAATGCCATTGCAGGTTGTGCTAGACACGATATATACACGGGAGTCGAGGCCGATGATGTTTCGATTCAGAGATAGCTTGCGGAGCACAGAGCGACGTTTCCTATGGCATCTTGGTCTCCTTCACATTACAAAAATTCCCAAGATTTGGGCGAATCGGGGATTATTGACAGCATTATGCAAGCGGTGGCACTCAGAGACATCGTCCTTTCACCTACCGACTGGAGAGGCCACTATGACATTGGAGGATGTCTACAGGATCCTCAGACTTCCTATTAGAGGCACACGGGTGACGTATGATACCTAGAGGGGTGCAGCCGAGATGTGTAGATACTACCCACATGCAGACATCAGGTAGTTAGGGTTCGACCACTATGAGATTAGGTGGCGTGTATTGGCTTAGAGGTATAGGTAGTTAGACTGTCTATTATGTACATTGATAGGTGGCATAGTACTTCCTGACCACCGAGGTCATGGTTTTCCCGTGGGGTGGGGGGAGATGCTAGTAGGCATGCTAGAGTGTCGAGTGGTGTATGCTTGGGGTTCATGTCTGCTTGGGATGTTATACTTTCATTTGCATGATATTGCCTACCGAGAGGCACAGTTTATGAGTTGTGGTACCACGCTCCTGATGGTATGGGCGTGGGAACACATCACCATTTTTCGGCCACCTGTGACAATTGATCTTCCACATGAAGCTCCTTATGCCTTCCGCTATGCGGGGGTGAACACTCAGCACCACATAGGAGATACAGGTTACTTCAGACATGCTATAGACATGATGGTTCAGTTCACATGGAGACCATACTTGGGCTGTGCAGAGTGGTCAGATGAGGATGAGCATTTGTCATTTTGCCGACAGGTATAGTTCTTGATTGGGCGGACAGTGTCACATGTCCACATTATAGAGCGTCATCTGCCAGATCGTGTCCTACGACAGTTTGGAGAGGTACAAGATGTACTGAGAGGACGGACAGAGTTTGCGAGATCATCGTGAGAGGTCCCTCTATGGGGTCTAGAGATTCCCGTTGCCACAACAGAGGCTGAAATTAATGCACTACAAGAAGTTCCATGGGGATGGAGGGATGGTCTAGCAGATCCAGGGACCACAGAGGAGTATGATCAGTGGTGGGCAGTACACAAGCTGATACCCTTGACAAATCCAGAGTAGCCAGCACCGATAGAGCGGCGAGGGACAGGTCCATGAGGCAGGCGGGGTAGAGGTCATGGTCAAGGTTAGGGAGATGGAGGAGGACGTGGTGATGGAGGAGATGATGGCCGAGGTGGAGGATGAGGGGGCAGGAGAGGGAGACGTGGCCGGAGAGGACGAGGGCCACTGCTGTCACTGATCCATGAGGAGGGACGAGGAGAGGAGGATGTGGCCATACCAGACATTGGTAGAGGAGGAGAGGAGGTGGATACTGCGATAGGGGGAGAGGAGGTACAACCCATGGAGGTGGCTATTCCAGACATCCTAGCAGAGGAGGAGGTAGGTATCGAGGAGGCGGGCAGAGAGGAGGCAGAGATTGATGCCTTGGGTTTGTTGGGCGCCTACCAGGAGGATGATGAGGAGGATGACGATCATGAGAGAGAGATTCAGGATCAAATCCTAGAGGAGTTGGATGAGGAGGATGATGGGGTAGCGAGGGCTAGACAAGAGGACATAGGGTCAGTAGATCTTGACACAGCCACATTGCGTGCGCAGGTGGCATCCTTGGAGGAGCAAATGAGAGTGTTGATGTCTGAGAGGGATGCGTACCAGATAGAGAGGGACATAGCCACCATGGATAGAGATTAGGCTATAGCTCGATGACAGGAGACAGAGCAGAGATTCTCAGAGCTCAAAGCCTTGTGCACGGGACCATCAGTTGCTTTTGCCAGAGAGCTAGTCAGAGCCGAGGAGAGAGAGAGAGATATTATCGGGACCTTTATGAAGCAGAGGTTCCACCAGAGAGACAGGCTCCTAGTTTCTTAGAGGCACATAGTAGCAGGTCCCAGACCAGGACCCACACTAGGACAGTTAGCACAGAGGGGGTGGAGCAGCCACGCAAAGTAGGTCCGTATGATAGACCTCCCTCAGCTCACAGGTCGTCGGGTTCCCATCATCATTCCTCCACACACTCCAGGCATGATAGCAGTGGCAGTTCAGGATAGGGATACTTTTTGAGATGCATCGAGACATTGTATTATGATCCTATAGCCTGCGGGCTTCCATGTATTATTGATACATTATGACATTGTGATGTGACACGATTGAGCGAGATATATATATATATATATATATATATATATGATTTTGGCGGCGATTCTCATGATATGCATTTCTATGTATTAATTATGTCGTTGTTTATTTGTACATGTGATGTTTATATATGACATGCTTATGTGATGGATGATGATATCTATTTTATGATGTGTATATGCAGTTAATGATATAATGTTGATTCTATATGATGTATGCGGTTTATAAATTATGATATGCAATATGATGTTATATGTATAATGCCGGCTACATGTGATGCTTATACAAATGTAATATGATGCATATATTTACAGTTGCTTTGTACATGGAATGCTTATGATATGTATTGTTTGATGATGAATGTCTATTATGCCATGATGATCTAGATATGAAATATGCCTTTATGTATGTATTTTTCTAACATGTATGTTGATGCAGGATGATGTATAATATTTTGTGTCACAAGACTCCATCATAATGCAAGAAAGAAGAACTGTTAGTGTGGAA